>ML120621.1:0-49306 GCA_003788595.2 Choiromyces venosus 120613-1
TATGACTCAACTGAGTCATGTGAAAAACCTTTAACAAATAAAATACTATGACATACAATTGTATGTTATGTGAAACCATTACAAATCATGCCGAGTTTGTAATACTCCCCTTCCTCTTCGCTTCTTCTTCTAAGACCTTCTTGTCTTTACCTCTCTATCTCCCTTAGGAATCGAATGCTAGCTGGCCTACCGCTGATCCCTATTGTATTAGTTCATACAGGTTACCACCTATTACAATGCATTACCCAACGAGTATAAGCCAACTTACCCAATGCTCTTGAGTTGCCATTGGCTACAGGAAGTTAAAGCAAAAGGAGAATATGCTACTGGGAAGTACTATATTATGGGTAATGGTGGTATTTGAGTTCAGATACCTTATCATGAGGGGTATAAATCTTCTTCAACAAAATCATCTCATAGAAAAAGACCAAGAGTCCAGATAGTTTTTAAAGACAAGAAGAACTCACAAAGGAGGGAATTATCTATTGAGGTTGAGGAAGAACTGGAGTTGCAGGAATCTGGTGGTGCCCAGTTATTCAAAGAACTTATTAATTTGATCAAGAAACAAGCCATTGAGCAAATTCGATACAAAGAAAATGATGATAACATGGATTCAGATATTGGTGCGCTTTCCGATCTGTCAGAAAACTGACTTCACAAGTTAATATTACAAGCCAATTGGCTGTTGTCAATAATTTGTTGAATGATTTGAATCTTAAAGACTTAAATTTAGAAAAGGATAAAACTGGATACATGGAAGGGGGTAAAGGAAGTAGCCCCCACAATAAAAATGAAAGTGTGGGAAGTGATGTTGATGAAAATGATAGAAGTCAAGAGAAGCTCAAGTGTTCTGAAGAAATGATTATTTCTGTAGATGTTAATGATATAGATTGCCTGTATATGAGTATATTTGGAGAAGAAGATGTTTAATTTTATGAAGAAGTTAGAAATTGGAAAGGGAATGGATGTGATTCACTGATGGAGAATGTAAGAGAAATGGAGATAAGGGGAGATATTATAATTGGTGTAGTGGAGAAGTTGAGGAGAGGGAGATCTGAAGAGTTCCAAAAGGTTGTTGACAATATGGAGGCATTGGAGGTCTCAGAGCAGTAGGATAAGGAGATGACTTGACAAGTGATGGGTCTCCTCGGATCTGAGGAGCTGGTTGAAGCAGAAGTACAGGAATTTGGGCATGTGATGATATTTCCAACTCAGCAAAGGCCTATAATATATAGGAGGATGTTAGGATTGCTTATACAATCACTCCTATTATATAACCGCGCAACAGGCAACGATGATAAATGACTATTATCGTATTGTACTGGAAGGGGATAAATACTCAGAGTCGTATTTATTCTTTACTTAATCTTCCTAAGACTAAGTTCGTATCTTTTTACTTAGTCTTCCTAAGACTAAGTTCTCATATTTGTATTAGTCTTTCTAAGACTAAGTTCGTATCTTTTACTTAGTCTTCCTAAGACTAAGTTCTCGTATTTGTATTAGTCTTCCTTAGACTAAATTCTCGTAATCGCACTTATGAGTAAAGAGAGTAAAGGTGTTTTATATTCATAAAGTCGTAAAGTTATATCTAGGAAATAACTTAGGTGGTTGCGTGAAGAACTAACTACTACGTCATATCCTCCTCCTTATATAGTCCTTCCCCCAACCTGCTTACAAATCAATAACTATTATGAGTCATAACTGTGACTCATATATTCGCGTAACATAATAACCACATGACCATAATTTGGTCAGGTGCGAAACTCACATGACTTCTAAATAAGTCATGTGCGCAAAATTAACTTAATAACTTTAAACAAGTTATTATGCAATTAAATCAAATATATAACTATGACTTACAATTGCAAGTCATGTGTGAAACTCACATGACCTTAATTGGTCATGTGCATGAAACCATTACAAACCTATGACTTCATAATCATGAGTCATGTGAAAACCCTTTTCAATGCTAGGTTTGTAACAGAGGAACTCATTAGCAGAATCTAGACTTAAAGTCAATGAGTAGTTTGTTTCTGTGAAGGTTACTCTCAGTAAAAGTCTATCTGATGAAGAGGTCCAAAAGGCAAAAGTCTTGCAATATACCTGGAAAGATGTCTTCTCAAGCAAGGTTGGAGATATGCCAGTAACAGACTTGGTAGAATATAGGATACAAGTATATCCTGGTATTTGAGCAACACGTGCCCATGACAAGATCTATACAAAGGAGGAACAAGATTGGATGGATACCAATTTACCTGAGTTGGAGAGAGCAGGTGTTATTGGCCATTCTGAATTACTATGGTCTCATAGGGATAAGTTTGTGCACAAAAAAGATGGTGGGTTGCATATGGTCCATGTCTTCTGTCCAATCAAAGGAGCTACTATTCTATCAAATTATCTGATGAAGTGTATTGAACCTGTCATGAACAAACTCACGAAGTCAAGATATATGACATATTTCTAAGCTGATGCTGTGAATGGCTTTTGAGCTATTACTATGTTTCCACCACATGCTTATTGAATGACTTTCTCTACTCACAATGGACAATGGCAGTATTTACCCATGGGTCAGAGTCTGTCTGGAGCACTACAAATATATATGAGATTGACGGACATATTTAGTAGTTACATTCCCGAACCAAATGAAGAAAGAAGTCTGGATAAGTGTTCTTCTAGAGCCTTCAAATGTTTTGTGGATGATGATTTCAGGACTTTTTCAATTTTTCAGTCACAATTTGACTTTCTATACAATCACTACTTTCCTCAACTATTATGGGCTAAGCTTACTTTAAAGCATAATAAGTCAGGTTTCTTCTTGGACAAGATTAACCCACTAGGATTCTCAAGTTATGGGAGTAGTTTATGGCCATCATTGGATAAGGTTAGAGTAATTCGAGAATACCTCCACCCAACCAACTAAGGAGAAGTCGAAACATTTGTCTTTATGACTATCTACCTATGATAGTTTATACCAGGAAGGGTGGAGTATGCAAAGATACTCAAAGATGCTGTACAGTACTGTACCATAAAGACTGGAGAAAGTTAGGGGTTGCAGGTACATGGAAAGCAGGGAAAGTTAATGAAAGTTGCTAGTACTGGTTTCAAATAGGGTAGTGATTAGGAGAAGTCTTTCCAGGCAGTGAAGGAGGCAATTGTTTCTAATGTGATATTTGTTGAGGATGAGACAAAACAATATCACTTGATGACTGATACCTCACTAGATGATATTGGAGGAGTACTGTTTCAACTACCTACTTCACCTGCTGGAACAAATTTGAATCCTATGACTAAAGCTGATATGAAGATTTTTATGTTTATTTCAAAGTGGCTGTTACCAGCAAAGACATGTTTTTCAACAATGAAATGAGAAACACTGGCAGTTTTGAGATGTTTGGAGGAAGTTCAGTGGTTAATTCTGAGTTCTCCATTTACAACCAAAGTTTATATAGATTATCAAGCACTACTTGGATTGTTACAAAAAACAATGCTCATAGGAGGATAGTTCAATGGCAGGTACATCTATCAGAGTATGATGTGGAGTACATTCACATTCTGGGAAAAGATAATGTATTGGCAGATGGTTTGAGTAGAATGAGATAGGAGGAAGCAAGAGAAGATGGTATGTGGAAAATTGTTGAAGTTGATAGGATTGAAAAAGAGATGGGTCAGGAGTTTGTGCAGGAGGAAAATATTTTGATGAGAAGTGAGGACAAAGAGAAAATTGTTGAAGATTGGAGAGAATGGTTGAGTGATCCATGGTATGGAGAGATTGTTTACCTATAGTTATTTGGGGAATTACTAGCATTCTAGGACTGCAATAGTGAAGGATTGACACTCCACAGAAGATAGTTGATTCAATAAAAATCTTGACGCTTTCAACTACTTCACTATAGTTCCATACCAACTACAAATGTTTTTGCAAATGATCCTCTTGGAAATTCTATGGGTTTGCAGAATTGTTTGGTCTACCTTGAAAAAAATAGAAAAGAATCTTTTTGTGTCCCCTTTGGTAAAGTTCCAGCAATCCTCTACTACCTTCATGATTGCCATGGACATTTTGCTGCTGGCATTCTTTCTCATACCTTGATTGGGAAGTACTATTGGCCCACATATACAAAGGATGTTTACCGCTATTGCTCAACCTGTCTTAATTACCAGATGATTGGGCCACTTAAACTATCAGTTTCTCAGATAGCAATAGTCTATCTCCAGCCATTGGATATGATGGAATTTGACTTTGTGGGAAAGTTTCCACTGACACCAAGAGGGAACCAGTATATTATTATCACAGTCGACTACTTTACATGTTTTCTCTTTGTAAAGGCAGTTCCAGATAGTTAAGGAAAATCTGCAGTATTACTATTGGTTGAGGCAGTTAAGGAATTTGGGTGGCCTTGTGCAGTCTACATAGATAATGGGGCCCATTTTGTTTCTGGAGAATTTGCCAAAACATTACAGAAGTTCTATATTATACACTTACCTGCACCTAAGTCATATCCTCAATCTGTTGACCTAGCTGAATGGTACATCAAATTACTTATTAATGGTCTCAAAGTTAGATTGATGTCAAATAAGGCAGAACAAATCAACTAGGACTTGTTTGTGGATTCTGTTATTCATGCTATCAATACAAGAGTTTTGACAGTTTATGGATTTGGTCCAGCAGAATTACTGTTGGGGTATAATACAAATATGATTTGGTGGGATACAAGACCAGCTTCTGAGCAGGCAGTTGGTATTATGGCAGCATTTCTCATAGGAGACAAGGATCCTCAGAGTACTGCTATAGACCTTACTAACCGATAACTTGAACACCTTATTTGATGTGATGAAATAAGATCAGAAGCTGTCAATAAAATTGTTGATTGAGCTGACTGATATCTCAACATTCACAACTCAAAGATACTTCGCTATAAACCTCTTACTAATGCTGACTTAATCCTCCTACATCATTTTATCCTACATCAGCATCATGGAAATAAGCTTGAGCCTTGGTGGGAAGGACCTTATCTTCTATCAGACCTTGCCTGGCATAGGCAAAGTAGTCACCTCTATGATATCAATACTCAAGAACTAGTATGGGTTAAGAAGAGTGGCTTAAAAGATCGTGTTCACTTCACTGATCTGAAACTGTATCTTTCCCATCAACCAGTACAACAAGGGAGTGGAGTGAAGTTTATGGATTTACTAGATTATGAGGAAAAAGGCAGATGGGAGAAGATAAATGAGATGTTTGCTTTGGAAGAAGATATTGAGGCATTGAGGAGTCAGAATAAGGGGTGTTTAAAATGGATTGTCGATGAGGCCCAGGGAGTAGGCTAATTGGAGATTATAAGGGAGATTTGGTTACTAAAATGGAGAGACTATTGTTACAAGATTGATATTTAGTTTAGGGAGGGAATTGGGCCCGGGTTTGCTGCTTTTGTTTGTTTTTAAGTGTTTGCTTGTTGCTTGGGAGATTATTTGGTACTTACTGGGGATATTATCTATTTATTATTTCTTGATACCTTTGGGGTCGAAGGCTGGAGAAGAGAAGGACCCTGTGGAGGAGGGTTTGATTAGTCCCTGTTTGTGGGTTACTTTGTGATATTTTATACCTTCTTATATTTCCTATTTGGGAAATGCTTGGCACTAGTTATTTTACTGGATATAGTCATAGATGTTTCCTTTCAGTTAGATAACAACAACCACCCCCTCGACAACTATAGGTTGGGCAAGCAAATATTTTTATCTCAACCCGGTTCTGTTCAATCTCTTTTTCCTCACTGTTACTGAACGCATTAGCCACCAGATGGTCACAAAAAATTCCTCTACTATTATTTCCTGAGATAAGAAGGTCAATAAATCCAAGGAAACAAGGAGGTCCAGCGTGGTCGCCACACCATCCCCCACGGAAGCCTAGAGGAAAGAAACCTTCCACACCGGTATACCATTTTTGCTGCGTGCCAAACAGGGCCTTAATGTGTTTGCGCTAAAAACACTGCATAAACGGGAAATACTCGTACAGCGTTTTTTTCCTCGTGCCAAAGAGGGCCAAAGTGTTTTCTCTTTCTTTTCTTTTCTTTTTGAAAAATACAGAACTAACACCCAGCATTGCGGATCGGGATGTTATGGATCCAACTTGCCTCTTCTACGGACCACGGTCGCGCCCCCGGCATACAATTTGCCACGAAATCGGTGTCTTTAAGCTTTTTATCTTCTAACCATCCTCTAATATCTGTGTGCAATTTCACCGATTACCAATCGTAACAAGGAAGTGTGTATTAAATGATCGTTTATAGAGACTCCTGATCTGTGGAGAGGGTTTGTACAGTACTGTACCGCATAGTCCGAATTCCGTGAGAATATGCAGTTAATCTGCGTTAGTCTCTTGTCTTTTTATCTCTTTTGCCTCCTTTGTTTTATCCTTTTCTTCATAATATTATGAACAATTGCCACTATGGTAAATCCCAATTGTTATAAAGATGGTCACCTCTGCTCGACCTGAACTTCAATGCCAGAGAGACCTTAACCGGCATTGCATGTTTTGGTGCACAATACCGATTTCCGGCATCGTAACTTCCAGCTGTAATTTACGGTACTGTAGGAGACACTAACGGTATGATGCCTACAGGGGCGTTGTTCTTGATAAGTTACAGGAGAAAATGGCGGGCTTAAATACATGCTCAATGCGCACTTTGGTCGTAATCTATCCCGTGGCCGTTAACGAATGCCACAGTACGGTATCAATTATTTGCGGTACCGTATGGTAACGTCTTATTCGGCCGCTGGTGCGACGAGTTCTCAATATGGGCACAATCTATCGCAATTTGTCCCACACCACACCTATCGACACGCGCAGCGTAAGGCTGCAATCGGTTGTTTGGCATACTGTATCCCCTCAAGCAAAACAGCGCAATGATAGAGGAATTCGTGCAGAGAACCTTCATGTTTTTGTTTTTTTTTGTGTAATTGAAGTGACAACAAAAAGTAAGCCTTGCGGCTCTTTCGTGGCTACCAACCTTGATAAAAGAAAAATGAGAAAAGTTGGCTTGGATGAATAGACCAGAAGGACTGTACGAATGGTCTGCCGGTATTATACGGGTGCTAGTAAAGCACTATGGAGGATAATTTGTGTCGCGCTATAGTTTGGTGGCTTTCCAGTATTTTAGCTAGGTTTTAGTCATTGTGACCTTCTGTTTCTTAGATAGTTTGTTTGTATCATACCAGGTAGGATGTGCGATGCGTGCGATCTTGTGGGTCACTTGAGAGCTTCCTGTGACGGTCGCCAAACATCATGATTGCAACCCTATTGCGGCTGTTCTTGTATCTATATTACGACTGCTCTGACGACCACGGTTACATCTCTCTCTTACGGCCCCAATTGCACCCCTCCTTTTTCAGCCATTACTACGTCCCTCTTGCAACCGGCATTACATCTCTCTTACAGCCATGAGTTCAGTTCTCGCTCTTGCAGCCGTCTCTCATCGATCTTATAAGAAGGCACCCAAGAAGCGTCAGAGAAGGAAAGAGCTAAGAGAAGGCAAGAGCTCAGAGAAGGCAAGAGCTCAGAGAAGGCCAGAGCTCAGAGAAGAGCGGAGAAGAGGAACCGGGGAACGGCATCGGAAGAGCAACAACGGAAGACAGAGCGGCATCGAAAACCGCAATGGGACTGCCACCGTAGAGGATTCGAGATTTTGGTTGCTTCTTTTATTATTTTTCTTTCTCTTTCTTTTTTTCTTTAAGTATTATGGAAACAGTTTGAGAGACAGAGAAGTATTCCCAGAGAGGGGATTTTAGCTTTCTGCATTTGTCTGCAGTTTGTTTGAGAACTTTGTGACCTGAGAGAGATAGTGACCGAGCTTCGTGCCAACCCTCAGCCTCCTATAAGGAAACGTCCTTAGAAAATAACCCCTTGCGAGAGGGAGAGTCAACAGTACTGTATTATGCGTCCGACAGGAGTTTCTGCAAAAATCATACTGTCTTGGCGGAAATCTCCAAAGGTGGACAGTTAAAGGTTTGGATGAAGCAGAGTGCGTGACGGTTCAACCCGCACAAGTAAAAAGAAGAGGAATATTTGGGGAGGCTGAAATGAAGGAAGTAGGAAGGTTAAGGTAGATCCTTGGTAGTATTCACTGTGTATTTACGGGACTTGAAAGAAACTCATTAATAATTGAGAGTTGACTGCAAGTCTGCAGTTCGATGGTGCTCCATCATGCCTGTTGCGCCATCCGGATCTTTACAAATAGAGTGTTTACTTGAACGAACATGTTATGCCGTATAATCTCATGAAAGTCGGATTGGAACTAAAGGGAACTAAAGAGAAACTAAGGCAACCGAGCCAATAGAAGGGATGAAGACCGCCAACTCGCCACAGTTTAAATATAGAGAGCGACGATTGGGCAGGTTCAAGAAAATCTGCGCTAGCGCCATTCCGGCTTTCATGAGATTCTACGGCACTTGGTCGGGGGTTAGAACTTAATGGTAGCTGTTTAGAATGACGGCGCTCCACTCAAAAAGATACATAGAAGCTAGAAGTCCGAACTGTTGGCCAATATTTGAGATGAGAGGGAACAAAACTTCTTGACAAGCAACAAAATTCTCGTTACTGGGAATTGAATTCTTTGTTTTTCTTTTGCGTTGCCCTACCGGTAGTCATAGTTGGCAATACCAAGGATTTTTGACTTCTGACCTTCACTCGTGGGCTAGGGCGCCGCACACTAATTAATTATGTCTGATTCCCTGTGGTGCCTGTTGTGTCATACATGCCTTTGAATTGCTTGACAACAAGGAAATTTTTGGCTCTTCAGAGTGGACAGAAAAATAAGGCTACGGACTTTTATTATCGTTTCGCATTCAAGAGGCTTACCTGGGAGCTGCCAGATATCAGGAATGTTCACAAACCAACCGAAACTGTCCAATGGGAGGCTATGGTTCTAGAGATATGTCACGATTGTGGTGCAGAAATGACAACTAGACGTGGAGGAAGAGGAAACTGGCAATCGATAAAAATCCTAGCTAGAGACAAAACGGAGAGATATATATCTCTCAAAAAGCAAAACCATCTCTCTAACTAAGAACTCTCCAAACATCTCGTCCTCTGTGATCTCCCAAACACTACCAAATAATCCACCGTAATCCAAACCAAAAACACAAACACATACAATGGATCAATGATCCCGAAACTAACATCTAATGCAACCAAAACAAAACCTAAACTATCATAAGTGCCTAATGCCGAAAGGCATAAGGCCAAACAAAACCAAACAACAAAACACAACTAGCCTAAGTACCTTATGCGGAAAGGCATAAGGAACAATGGCACAGCCAAACAACCAAACTCAAAACCAAACAATCTAACCGATGTTCGATGCCTAATAGCATCCGAGGGAAAAACCTAACCGTAAACATAGTAGCCGTCACCGCTCCCGTACCCGCATGTCCCACAGGCAATCCAACAATGGTCACATAGTTACTCGCATAGTCCTTGCTGATTTAGCCTATCCGGCTCTTGTTCAAAAGGATGTACGGTAAAAACTTGTGTCACCTAGTATCTCCGTCACCCCTGTAATCTCAGGATTCAGATACAAAAGCTCCTGAGAAGGACTAGCTCTTTCCAGAAGCGGTATAAGATCAACCCTCAGCCCATGTTGGATCTCATTAACTGGCATTCGCAATTCTGTTAACCTGTCAATCAAAACCAATTGTGGGCTGACAGAGATAGTGGATAACACGGGTATTTACGGTACTCATGGTGCGGGCTAAATGAAATATGCGGGACAAGATGGAATTTTTAAAGCGAGTTAGCTTTGGAAAGAAAATTCAAATAATATGGTCGTATTGGCAACCTGTTGGTAACTCAAAAATCCTCAATATTGCATTTCTTGAAGCCCTTCAGCCCCACATCGCAGTATTTTGCCAACCTCACACCGGAAGTATTACAACAACTCAATTGATCATTAACGAAATTGCGAAGAATTTTCTGGGCGACGAACCAAGAAGCTTCTGCAGAAGAGAAGGGGCAACAAGCCGCCCGATTAAGCAAGGTATAAATCAAGGAAATATCCTTAGTGAGCTATTCACTGACTTCGCATGCTTCAGGGAGAAGAGTTCCGAGTTCGAAAATTCAAGAAGAGAGCTTGACATCCGGCAATCCAGAGACGACGGAATCGCTGGAAAAACATATACGAGTAGTGGGAGGCTAGATTGAACCACAAAATTGTTTGTGGAGTTGGAACCCGAACCTGAAAGTTACCGGCACTGTAGTGGAATACTGGGATAACCAAAGTAGTTAATCTGGGGCGATAGGTGCCGCTGGACATTCCCTGGGTTCATACGAGGATTTGCTAATTTCAGCAAAGTTAGGTATCTAGAAAGAATCTCAACGAGCATTCCTCCTTGTCGCTATACATCAACCAGTGCCACCCAATCATACGCACTACAGTACATTGTCCATCGGCTCGGTATCGGAGAGAGGTGGAGGTAACGGAGGCAAGCCACACAGATTCAAATTTTCACGGGAGTTGGTTTTTAGGGCTAGGGTTACAACAGAGGTATGAGCCTCGGGTGCGGGGATTATGGAGAGTGATAGTTCTGATCAATATCCAGTGGGAACGGAGTAAAAGCATACTCGGAGGTGGCTGCAAAAACAAGAAAGGAAGCATTGAGGGAAACCTGCGTCAACGAAAGTAGCCATATCGATCCTCTTAGAAACTTAGAAGCCATGTCTTCTCGAGCTATTGAGTGGAGAGGAGACCTTGATAGCGTGCAACAAGCCATCAAGCATGCCGAAGAAGCTTTGGCAGCTATCCCTCACGATCGCCCTGATCGAGCAGCACGATGCAATAACCTTGGGCAGATGTTATTACAGAGGTTCGAGCGGATAGGAGATGTTGAAGACCTGCAACAAGCCATCAAGTATGACCAAGATGCTCTGGCAGCTACCCCTCACGATCACCCCTATCGAGCAATACAGTGTGATAACCTTGGACAGACGTTATCACGAAGGTTCGAGCGGATGGGAGATGTTGAAGACCTGCAGCAAGCCATCAAGTATGGCCAAGATGCTCTGGCAGCTACCCCTCACGATCACCCTGATCGAGCACCACTGTGCAATAACCTTGGAGACAGGTTATTACGAAGGTTCGAGCGGATGGGAGATGTTGAAGACCTGCAACAAGCCATCAAGTATGGCCAAGATGCTCTGGCAGCTACTCCTCACGATGACTCTGATCGAGCAACAATGTGCAATAACCTTGGGCAGATGTTATTCAAGAGGTTCGAGCGGATGGGAGACGTTGGTGACCTGCAACAAGCCATCAAATATGACGAAGATGCGCTGGCAGCTACCCCTCACGATCACCCTATCGAGCAATATGGTGTGATAGCCTTGGGCAGATGTTATTCGAAGGTTCGAGCGGATGGGAGATGTTGATGACCTGCAACAAGCCATCAAGTATGGCGAAGATGCTCTGGCAGCTACCCCTCACGATCACCCCTATCGAGCAAGACAGTGTGATAACCTTGGACAGAGGTTATCACGAAGGTTCGACCGGATGGGAGATGTTGAGGACCTGCAACAAGCCATCAAGTATGGCCAAGATGCTCTGGAAGCTACCCCTCACGATCACCCTGATCGAGCAATACGGTGCAATAACCTTGGACACAGGTTATTACGAAGGTTCGAGCGGATGGGAGATGTTGAAGACCTGCAACAAGCCATCAAGTATGGCCAAGATGCTCTGGCAGCTACCCCTCACGATCACCCTCATCGAGCAATATTGTGCAATAACCTTGGACAGAGGTTATCACGAAGGTTCGAGCGGATGGGAGATGTTGAAGACCTGCAACAAGCCATCAAGTATGGCGAAGATGCTCTGGCAGCTACCCCTCACGATCACCCCTATCGAGCATTATGGTGCAGTAACCTTGGACTGTGGTTATCAGAAAGGTTTGGGCGGATGGGAGATGTTGAAGACCTGCAACAAGCCATCAAGTATGGCGAAGATGCTCTGGCAGCTACCCCTCACGATCACCCTGATCGAGCAATATGGTGCAATAACCTTGGGCCATGTTATTACAAAGGTTCGAGCGGATGGGAGATGTTGAAGACCTGCAACAAGCCATCAAGTATGGCGAAGATGCTCTGGCAGCTACCCCTCACGATCACCCTGATCGAGCAATATGGTGCAATAACCTTGGGCAGATGTTATTCAAGAGGTTCGAGCGGATGGGAGATGTTGAAGACCTGCAACAAGCCATCAAGTATGGCCAAGATGCTCTGGCAGCTACCTCTCACCATCACCCTCATCGAGCATCATGGTGCAATAACGTTGGACTATTGTTATCGGAAAGGTTCGGGCGGATGGGAGATGTTGAAGACCTGGAACAAGCCATCAAGTGTGGCGAAGATGCTCTGGCAGCTACCTCTCACGATCACCCTCATCGAGCATTATGGTGCAATAACGTTGGACTATTTTTATGGAAAAGGTTCGAGCGGATGGGAGATATTGAAGACCTGCAACAAGCCATCACGTATGGCCAAGATGCTCTGACAGCTACCCCTCACGATCACCCTGATCGAGCAATGTGGTGCAATAACCTTGGATCATGGTTATTAAAAAGGTTCACGCGGATGGGAGATGTTGAAGACCTGCAACAAGCCATCAAGTATGGCCAAGATGCTCTGGCAGCTACCCCTCACGATCACCCTAATCGAGCAATGTTGTGCAGTAACCTGGGAAGCTCTTTTGAACTAAGACTCTCTGCTCTCCACTTAGTTGATGACTTTAACGAATGCGTCCGCCTGTACTCTGAAGCCTGGCGTTGCCTCACATCACCTCCTAGAGATCGGATTCACGCGGCTTTCCAACACGCTCGCTTGGTCTATTCGTGTGGAAAGTTTCAGGAGTCAAGTGCCCTCCTCGAGGATGCTGTCAACCTCATGCCAAGTCTGAATCTACGATTCTTGAAACGAGATGATCAGCAGCACATACTCTCCGAACTCTCTGGATGGGCCGCTACTGCTTCTTCAGTGATACTTCAAGCAGGGAGAGAGGCGTACGACAGCCTCAAGTTACTCGAGCTTGGTCGGGGAACTATTATGGGATTTGCAATCGACTCAAGGTCCGATCTGTCCGATCTTAAAAGGGATCATCGATCCCAATTTAATATATTTCACCGCCTTCGAGTTGAGATAGACTCTCCCGTGGATGAAATGCATCCCGTAAGTACTGAAACCCTGGATCGTAGGCGAGAAAGCATCATATCACGACGTAAAGAGGCAGTAGATGAGCTGGAAAAAACTTTGGTTTTCATCCGCTCATTACCTGGATACAGCGAATTTTTGCTCCTACATTCCCCAGACATCCTCAGGAAAATGTCGGAAAATGGCCCAATCGTCGTCTTAAATAGTACCCATTATAGGAGCGATGCCATAATTGTCACCACCTCAGATATAGCCTCGTTGGAGCTCCCATCCTTAAAACTCGAAGATATTGAGCGGCGTATGAATCAATTAGCTGGGCTTGGGCGGGGGCAGCAGACCATATTCCGGCGCAGGGAAAATAACCTAAAACTGAATGAGATCCTCCGCTGGTTATGGGACGCTGCAGTAGGGCCTGTTTTAGACGAATTACAACGCTGCGGAGCCATCAGCACTGGAGGTGTTGGGATTCACGATTTGACCCGGGTTTGGTGGATTGGGGTAGGGCCGCTGAGCATGGCGCCATTCCATGCGGCTGGGTATCATTCACCAGGATCTACCCGCAACACTTTAAGCCGCGTCATTTCAACATATATCCCGACAATCAAAGCCCTCTCCTACGCACGTCAAAAACGATTCGAATTATTCGGTGGATCAGATAGTTCTTGTTCTACGGACAACTCAAGGAGTGATAACATCATCAGAAAGTCGAACGCCCGCTTACTTCTCGTGTCTATGCCCAAAACACCTGGGGCGTCAAATCTACCAAGCGTCTCTCAAGAAGTTCAATATATATCTGCTGAAACTGATAAAATTGGAATCGAAATCTCGGCCCTGAGCGAACCAACACCGACAGCAGTCCTCACTCAGGTTGCTGACTTTAACTTTGTCCATTTCGCCTGCCACGGGGTGTCTGATGACAACCCATCGGATAGCCACCTCATACTTCTGTCCCCAGATGGTGCAAACGCTGCTAAACTACGGGTTCGAGATATATCGACTCTGAATACACAAAATGCCCACCTTGCATATCTTTCCGCTTGCTCCTCAGCCCAAAACTCTTCTCTCCGCTTAGCCGATGAAGTCATACATTTAGCCAGCGGTTTTCAACTCGCCGGATTCAGCCATGTACTAGCGAACTTGTGGGAAACCAATGACTCCGCCTCTAGCGAAGTTGCAAGAGACTTCTATCATTTGCTTTTCCAAAATCACGGAACCGGTGACTGGCACTACCAAGTTGCCGCCTCCTTTCACCAAGCGGTGAAGCTGCTTCGTGACAAAAGACCACAAAACCCTCTTACCTGGGCCCCATTCATTCACACAGGAGCCTAAATAATCAGGTTCGTGCTGTCTCCCATTGTCCAATCATTTCACATGGTCTAACTTTGCGTAGCGAAAACACTCTTTCCTTAGTTTCATTGCGCGGGTTATATAGTAAGATTCTAGATGGGCACGGAAGGTGGAGGGAAAGTAATAGATATCGGATTTCATTGTTATTCATTTTACTCGTTTCTTGTTCTTTCAATTGGTGGCCAAGTCAATGCCTGTTAACCTATATAATATAAACAACTTCTCCGCCGGTTCCTCTCAATGTATGTTCTTCTCTCGTTATATATGTCGGAAGCTGCGGATGTCGCTATAATTCTCTTTTTGTCATTCTAACCCCTTTTATTTTTCCCCTTTTTGTAATAGTGGTTTTTGAACCTTATCTTAACCCAATCACATACTGGCAGAGTCTCCTTGCTATTACATCCCAAATGACATACTCCGAAGGCCATAAGACCCCCGCGAGTTATTTATCTGGTATCCCAGCCACACAAATAAGCCCATTGAAACTAAACCAACTAACGTAAGAATGAACTCTAAATTGTCTCCTGCGGGCACAAACACAGGCTCGCTGCCGAGTGAGCGCCCATGATTCTACGTAGGCTGTTCCTTCGCTCCGATTTCCGCAGAACCTCTCATTCTATGCTAATCCAACAATGTCTATATTCTATTGACATATTAAGGATATCATTGAGATCAGTATTCCCAATTGTTCTACTTCCCATAGTTGTGTCAACGGGCTTGGTGGCGGGATAACGACGGCCTTGATGGACGGCCATGAGCTATTGCTGCTGCTTGAATTCTCCTTTACAGGTATCAATGAGTCCCTCGACTCATTGCTGATGGATTATCCTTAGCGTAAAGCCCCAGCACCACGGCAAGGTGATATTCCTAGCTAAAATCAAACAAAACAGTGTCAAATTAGTAGCCCAACTAGGTGGCAACCTGTTAGTAGAAATACCAACATCGCAAAAGAGAAATGCAAGACATGCAAAAATAAAGCATCCAAAAACACAAGGTAAAACAGAAACTCACAAAACATTTACAACTTCTTCTCAAGCATGGGGATACAATTCATCCTAAATATGCGGTAATCAGTCGTGCCTGTGTTTGCATTCCCACCCTTAAAACACCGCTTCCCCGTATCGCTTCCTTCCTGACCCTCTGATCCGGCACCCCTATCTTTACATATGCCGCAAATCGCTAAGCCAAGCTACCAGCATGGCTGTACCAGTTACCCACCGAAACCAATGGAGCATGAAAACTATCCACATTCAACCTCAGTCACTCGCATGGTATTATGGTTCGCACGTATGTCCACATAGCATACGATCGCGTACGGTAAACCTACCAAACATCATCAGCCGGATCAGCATGAAAGAAATCTCTGTAGCTCCCAAGAGAGATGTTACGAGCTGAGGGGAGGGTTCCCACACGGCTTACAGAAGAGGGAAAGAAAACTCCTTTTAATGTCCTACCTGCCACACCACCGTATAAAAAAAATGTCGTTATTGACGAAAATTCGAATTTTGCTAAATCTTGAATCAGATTGCCCGGGAGGGAAAATAAGATGATACCCCAATAGCACGTCAAGTACCGGTACTAAGTTAGTACAAATTGTTGTCACAAAAACAGAGTTCCATAAGGAGGCTAGGCCTGCAAGTTGAGCAGCAATCAAAAAAAAAATGTGAATTCTGAAAATAACTTGATGCGTTTATGCTATAAACACTGCATAAGCGGGAAATACGACCTGATAAAGAGGGCCTAAGTGTTTTCTCCTTCTTTTCTTTTTGAAAAATACAGAACTAGCACCCACCATTGTGGATAAGAATGTCATGGATCCGACTTGCCTCTTCCGCAGACCACAGTTGCACCCCCGGCATACAATTTGCTACGAAATCGATATCTTTAAGCTTTTTACCTTCTAACCATCCTCTAATATCTGTGTTCAATTTCATCGATTGCAGATCGTGACAAGGAAATGTGTATTAAATGATCGTTTATAGAGACTCCTAATCTGTGGAGAGGGTTTGTACGGTACCGTATAGTCTGAATTCCGTGAAATATGCTGTTAGTTTGCGTCAGTCTCTTCTCTTTCCATCTCTTTTTCCTCCTTTGTTTTATTCTTTTTTTTCATAATATTATGAATAATTGCCACTATGGTAAATTCCAATTGTTGTAAAGATGGTCACCTCCGCTCGACCTGAACTTCAATGCCAAATAGACCTTAACCGGCATTGCATGTTTTGGTGCGGAATACTGTTTTCCGGTCTCGTAACTTCCAGCTGTAATTTAGGGTACTGTAGGAGACACTAATGGCGTGGCGCCTAGAGGGGCATTGTTCTTGATATGTTACAGGCCTAAATACATGTTCAATTCCTACTCTGCGCGTCCCATAGGTAGTCCGCACTTTGGCCGTAATCTATGCCGTGGCCGTTGACGAGTCCCGCAGCGCGGTATCCACGAGCGGAGGCCCGCACCAGGAGACCTCAAGGTGCTTGCTAGAAGTTTGAACTTTTGGACCCTTTTCCTAAATTAATCGCACCCCCCTCCTAATTACTGCCAGCGGGCTCGGGGGTTCGGGGGTTCAGGGGCTCAGGGGCTCAGGGGCTCAGGAGCTCAGGGTGCAATAAAGAAGCTGATCTGATTAGCTGCTCTATTAGATGATCAGATCGCACTCTTTGATAAGTGCACAGTGCATAATAGATTACCGTAAAAACGAGAAAACCTTTCATATACCATGCGCTTGGCGGTCAACCCTTTCGGATACCATCCACCGAGAAATTTACCATCGTGTTTTTTCTGAGACTTAGATTCAGATAAGAATGTTTGTTGGGATATGAGTTGGGAACGGTAATTTTTTTTTTTACCCAATCTTTCTTCCAGTAGGTTTATCAGGCCGTCTTCTTTGCACTTTGGTGCTCAGTCTCGTAATATCTCTCCAAGTTCTAGTTGTGCCACTGGATTCTTTTTTTTTTTCAATGATATGAAATAAGAGTTTATGAAAGAATATAAAAAATAAATAAAGAGCAAAGAAACAGGATGATGACTCGATGACAGGAATAATAGTAGTGTGAATACTGGCTTGATTGGTTGTATAATTGAATGAACTATTACCAAGCTACTAGTATTTATTCAAAAAAAAATGTATGATATTTACATTTTTCTCTTTTCATTGTTTTGGTTGTGAGGGTCAGTTCGCTGTTGCGAAGGAAACCATCATCATAGCTTCAAGTCTCAGAGAATAGGATGGTAAATTTCTCGGTCGATGGTATCCGAAAGGGTTGACCGCCAAGCCCATGGTATTTGAAAGGTTTACTCCCGTAAAAACACGTTAGACCCACTATCAGAGACCGAGGAGGAAATTGCTGTGCAAAATCACAGTAGGCTTGGCAGAGTAGGTTAAAAAGTTGCGAATACCAATTAACAAGATCCAGGAGGCTCGGCTTACCCAAGCCATACTTCGTCTGCAGAACACTATCCTTTCTCGGCGCGTTTCGTCTCTGATCGTGGAGATAAGAGGCCCCCACGAGATGGCGGATTTTACGAGTTTTTACGGTATGGGCACAGCCTATAGCAATTTGTCCCACACCACACCTATCGACACATGCAGCGTAAGGCTGCAATCAGTTTGTCATATCCCTCAAGTGAAATAGCGCAATGATAGAGGAATTTGTGCAGAGAACCTTCATGTATTTTTTTTTTTGTATAATTAAAGTGAGAACAAAAAGTAAGCCTTGCGGCTCTTGCGTGGCTACCAACCTTGATAAATGAAAAATGAGGAAAGTTGGCTTGGGCGAATAGACCGGAAGGACTGCATGAGTGGTCTACCATATCGGTACCAGCAAAGTGCCGTATTATGCGTCAGACAGGAGTTTCTGCAAAAATCATGCTGCCTTGGCGGAAGTCTCCAAGGGTGGAGAGTTAAAGGTTTGGATGGAGCAGAGTACATGACGGTTCAACCCGCATAAGTAAAAAGAAGAGGAAAAGAAACAATATTTGGGGATGCTGAAATGAACGAAGAAGAAAGGTTAAGGTAGATTCTTGGTGTCTATTTACGTGACTTGAAAGAAACTCATTAATAATTGAGAGTTGACTGCAAGTCTGCAGCTCGATGGTGCCCCAACGTGCCTGTTGCACCATCCAGATCTTTACAAATACTGTATTTGCTGGAGCGGACATGTTCCTTAACTTATACTTGGTCAGGAGTTAGCACTTAATGGTAGCTGTTTAGAGTGACGGCGCTCCACTCAAAAAGATACATAGAAGCTGGAAGTCCGAACTGTTGGCCAATATGTGAGATGGGAGGGAATAAAACTGCTTGACAAGCAAGAAAGTTCTCGTTACTGGGAATTGAATGCTTTGTTTTTCTTTTGCGTTGCCCTAGTCATAGTTGCCAATACCAAGGATTTTTGACTTCTGACTTTCACTCATGCGCCGCACTCTAATTAATTATGTCTGATTCCCCGGGGTGTCTGTTATGTACGGCAAGGCAAGTGTAGTGTTTGTGCCGTATAAAAAAAAACACAAAAATTCAACAAAGAAATATAAGAATAAGCGAGATTAGTTGTTAATAAATGTCCTATTATGGTTAAAAGATGAAAATTGAACAAAATTAAATAAATGATGCCATAAGTGGTAAAATAGGATAAAAAGAGGGGTAATAAAAAAAGGAAAAATGGAGAATGATTGATAAAAAGGGGGGAAAAAGAGGAAGAAAAATAAAACATGAACAATACCCAAGTCTGATTCAATAATTTTATAACATCATTTATAAATATTTTCATATCTATTAGTATGTCTACAAGCAAGCCCTGTGCAGCAGCAAACTGCGAATGCGAAGACTTCCTACCTCCGAAGACTGGAAACCCAAAGAGATGTGCTGATATGGAATGCAACCACCCATTAGGAGCACATCAAGGCAAAGGTTCCCAAATAGCTACTAGCAGTAGTTTCCGAGCTACAGAAGAAAGCGTACAGACAGGCACTGAAGTTATAACTCTAGATGAGGATGATGATCCTGATATTCAACTTTCACAACATACGTCATCCTCCCATGGTAGAAAATCAATACCATCTTCCACAAGAACAGCTTTAGTAGTCTCTTCACACTCACGGCATCATCCTCCAGCTACTATCAATAATTCTCAACTCTCCTTTGCAAATGAAGTCAACATCGCAAGACAAAAGGCAGGATCAAAAGCATTAAGAGATATGGAAGTGCGTGGAAGCCGCTTTGCACCAGTCAGTCTATCTACCACTCTACATACTACGATTCTCGTTCTCAAGCCACTTCAAGTCAAAACCACGATCTGGACAAGAGAGGATGGTGCACATATGATTAAGGAAAATAATACCCAATGGTGGGACTTTCCTTTAGAGGAAACAATAGAAAGTTTTAATCTATAGCTGATGGAACGGATATTGAATCATACCGGTTGGCAGGAAAGAAGAGGAGGATTGAATGTAGTAATGGATATTGGTATCTCTCGTCCAATCCTGCTTGGGGAAAGCGAATCACGAGGCGATCCTACAACAATTCCAATTTCATCAAGCGGTGGAACCTGGCGAGCTGTTTTGAGCAACATTCCAGGTTTTTTAGAAGACTTAGCAACAGAAGATATACCACGTGGATCTCGATGAGTAAAGACAAGTGCAGCACCATGGTCAAAATCACTAGTGATTGTCATCCCTACAACAATTTTGGAAAGTAAGCAACAGCCACTAGGAGCAGGTTGGAGTCCAAAGAAGAAAACACAAAGCCTTGGAGTGGCTAAGAAGTTATTAAAAGGAATTACAGTTAAAAAGGAGGTAGTACGGACCAAAAAGGAAAATCTTCCTAGTCAATCTATATCAACAATCTCCACCAAAACGGACGATCCAATGTCGATAGCCGCAATTTTGAAGGACACCGAATTCGATGATGCACCAGTTACTGCTACAACAAATTTTGAAGAGAGTAGTATGGATGCTATTAGAAGAGCTGTCAGAAAAGCTATTGTCAAAACACCTCCATCGCCAGTACGCTATAAAGGAAAGAATTACAAAAAGCGATCAACAAGTTTTCTATCGTCGGAAGGGTTGACCATTAAATGAGGATCCTCAGGAAAACGGGGAAAGATGTTAAACTATATCAAGAGTGAATTGCATCACTTTCAAAAAGAGCAAGGTGGAGATAATTCAAACTATGAAAGATACTCGGGGGGTAGTAGAGGAGAAAGTGAAGAAAAGGAGGAGGATTCTGGTTCTGGATGGGGTTCAGTTATTGCGTCAGGTTCTGGAAGTGGTACAGGAAAAAGTAAATCTTCTAGTAATAGTTCTAGAAATAGATTAAGGAAGGGAAAAGAAAAGGAGATATAAAGCTCGTTGATGTAAGAGTTCAAGTTCTCATTGTATTATGTCTAATATTAGTTGTTTTAGTTATTACTATTGTTGAAATTTCTGATTCATTTCATATGTTTATTTCTCTTGTAATATCATATACTTTCTTACTTGGTATTGTTTCAAACTACTCTAAATACAGTATATATTAGTACAGCTTGGATTGTTTTCTTACACATATTTCATTAATATTTCATGATAATGATTTGCAATTATGTATGTTATTTCCTAATTTTGCTGCTAGTTTATTTTAGTCTTTATGTATATTTTCTGGCTTCTGATTTAGTATAATTCCCTTCACACCATCATAGAGTTATGCATATTAATTCAGATTCAAGTTTTCTTAGCAGGTTCTCAGGGTCAATCACATCTGCACTTATAGTTTTTACAATCTGACTTATGTTTTTCCCTTATTTTTCTTTTAGTTACACAAACAGTGGGCACCTGTAGAAATAAAGGTTACTGCCCATAATATTATTTAGAAGAATTAAAGATAAGAATTACCAACCAATCTACCTCCTCATAACTACTCTTCATATTACATTCATTTTTTGTATAGAGCTATTAAGACCGTACCTACTGTTACATATTTCAAAAGTTATTTTTAATTACTCTTGTCTACTTACAACTAAAATTGGGTTATTATTTATGGGTTTTTTTTTTAGGTTAGTTGAAGCAAGTTACAGAATACATTCTTATCCAACATAATATCATTATATGAAATGATGATAAGGAGAGAATAAAGATTAGAATAAAGTAAATATTGAAAATGATAAATAACTAATTTAAAAGAGAAAGGTAGTATAATATAATCAAATTAAAGATCTAAAACAAAGCCATCATCTGAGAAAAAATTACTATAAGTAGTATCAGTGCTATCAGAACTGTTACTTCCCGGTGCTTGAGCAAAATCCTCCAAGTCATCTTCATCAATAATGTCTGCTTCTACAAAAGGAAAATCTTGCTCATTATCAGTTACATCAAGGTTGAATTCCCATGGTATACCCCCCTCTTGTTCTTCAACCTGTTGGTCAAGTATCCATTGTGCAGCGCCTGTTGGAGGTTGGAGAACCTCAATACTAGTACCACCATCCTGTATATATTCTGATATTACCTGACGTAGGAAGATGTATGCTGCATGATGATTTTCGTTGAAGGAATAAACAATGGAATATTGACCCGCAAGTAATAATCTCTCACATTGTTGATGAGTTCAGACCATTAAATAATCATCCAATGAATAGCTATCAACTTGATGTTGAAGCTTACTCAAAATTTCAGGATCTGGAATAGACCCATAATCATGAATCCCGTCAGGTGGATATCGGTAAAGTTCAACAGGATGGCCAGTAGGTAAATAATGTTCTCGTTTTCGTTGTCGACGTATCCGATGTGTGTTATGAACTGCGACAAATGTTTGTATCTGTGCTCTTATCATTTCCATATAGATAAATTGCAAACAAATTACATCAATATCACCACCATCAAAGAAACCCTCCTTCTCTAGCTCAACAAAAAGGTTGTGCCACGTATCCGTTTGAGCATTAGCTAATAAATTCCACCAAGACTCAATTCATTGATTTTTCGTTGATGTCCCATAGGAGTATGCTTTAGGAAGTGGTAGTGCAGGATTTTGTGCTCGTCATAGGGCAAGGTGAGAGTTACATAACAAAATTGTTTCTCCTCCCTTATCTGATTGAATAAGTTTAGGGATGAGGTCCATGCTAGCAACCGTTGTGAGATATTGTTTGTTTACTGAAATTGCAGTTCTGTTTGAATGACCAATATAGCACCAAACAATATAGCGTGAATATGCATCAATGGCAGCATAAATTTAGAAACCAAAACGTGAGAGTTTGTCATGACCATCAATAGACCAAACTCGGTTGGGACCTTTCACCACAAATTGGCCACGTTTTCGCATTTGTCCCTGTGTTCTTGCCTCAACACCTTCTGGATCTAATCTCTTAACTGCATCTCTTAATGCACGTCTTTATACACAAATATCAGTTTAATGTATATTTTACAGTGGATGATAAATATATTTCATTCAAGTAGACTTACTCAGAAACCAAAATGCCTTGCATATGAACATTTGCAATTGTATATGTTCCAGCACCCCATCTAAGGGACTGACCAGAGGATAACGCTGACTTAATTGCCTCATCTGCAATACTTTCAACTTCTTCAGCAGTTAAATTGGATCTGTTCTGGAATAGAATTCGGACTTCTGGATGAATGCGGATATCTCGAAGTTGAATTGTAGTTAAGTCATAACCATGCTGTTTTAATGCATGTAGCATTGATATGGAGGAAAAATTCTGCAACTATAGTTCCTTAATCTTGGCAATAAGTACTGGATCCCTGAATAAACATTTCTGTTTTCCAAAGTCCCACTCCTTCAACTTGGTGCGATATGTTTTGATGCTAAATGCCCAGATAGTAAATATCTTATTAGCGAACTTATAATTAGTCTACCAACTAACATCTTAATTTAATCATACCTTGGGTTGAAATCAAAGTCATTTGATATGATATCTCGTGTTTCTTCTAAAGTTCTTCCCTCCACGATGTATCGTTGGTATATCAAATCTTTAAATGAAGCCCAATTATATCTTGGAGGCATGGTAGGTTAAAGAAAGTAGATAACTTAAATGGAAGAAGACTGGATTCGTGCAGCATTTTTCAGTATTAAAAGGAGGAAGTGCTATCGTTATAAATACAACTAAAGAATTATGAAGGGAAAACAGGTGAGAACTGGCAATAGAAATGAGGGGTATCATGGATGCCAACCATACTAGGAATAAAATAAGGATAAATTACAGGGGATATCCTAGTAAGTTAAACTTAATGTGGTAATTTATTTATAGTAAATTAACAGCAAGGTTTACATTTGTTGTCTTAATAGATAAACTTAGAAACTATAGCCTAAAGTTTTGAAACTTACTATGCAACCATAATTTATTCCTAATTTTAGTTAACTAAAACACGGTGTACTCAAAGAAAATAAAGTAGAGATATGAGTTGAGAAGTAGATAGAAGTGCTAGAATTTTTAAGAAAGAAACAATTTTAATAAAGAAAAATAGGAACACAATGAAAATGAAAAACTTTTATTCCAATAACAATACGATAGTAACTGTGAAAAACAAAAAGAAAAAGCAATTGACTATACCTTCTGTGAAGAATACCATTGCGGCATTGAATCTAAAGGCCATAATACACTTTTATCACCAGTATCAGACTCCTGGGAGTAATAGTCAAAGACACTCTGGTGGGTAAAATGAATAATACTAAAGCGATTACCAACCCAATATCCTATATAATGTGGAATTATATAGGAACGCAAAAAACCAACAGATCCTATTAAGAATTAAATTATCAGTAAAAGATTAAAGATGTTTAATAAAAGAATACACTACTTACCAACCTCAAGGGGAATTGAGATGTCAAGTGATGGCAAACATACATTCCCTCCATTAAAATCACCAAATGGTGCAATTGCACAACAACCACGGCAAACATCTAGAAGATCAATATGGATGTCAGTAAAGGTATTAAGTACCAATACTCGAGAACTCCAAAGACCAAAACATTCACTGATTTCTGTGGTCAGGTCCGCAGTAGGAAGTGCCAGTCTAACTTTGTCATAAATTGACCAGTCATCTGGAACAACTACCAGGAATATGTTTTCTAACAACTTTGTAAGTGGCTTTAAAACATACAAGAACTGATGTAGGGGGCCTCTCCGATCACGCCCTTCCCAGGTGGTTTGCGGTCCATGATGCAATTCAATATTTCGAATTTTGGGATCGTTACGTGCTGCAGTGCGTCCATGGATTACATGAGATATTCCTTGAGGACTACTCATCGGGGGTCCTCCAGAACGAACATGTGGATGTATCTCTCCACCCATACCTTGATTCCCAGTAGCTCTGCCAAAAGACTTGTGCCGAACACCATCTTGTTTGCATTTCGGATTGGTTGATAGATAACAAAAAATTCCTTCAGTCACTGAGGTGGTAAGGTTTGGTGGAATAATAGGCGAGTTGCCTGTCTGGCCAACCTTGAAAAACAGGATTTCGCCAGGATTCCCACTGTACAAATAATTTTTACATTAGTATCTTTTTTCATTCATGTAAGAACTCAATCAATTGGGTAAGTTTGCAGTGAATACTTACTCTGTACCACTGTCATCCATTACAATGATATTATCTCCTTCCAGCACCTCTAATGTAGGCTCATTTGCTTCCTCAAAGCCAGAAATTTTTGACTCCGCTGGCTGGGACTTCACTGAACCCTTTATCGCTTCTGAAAGGATAAAATTCTTTACCACATAGGTCTGGTAGCCTGGTAGTTGTTTTTTTAAGTCACTTCGGATAACCTGGAGCTTATTACTGGAGTAGGTAAATGATTTTGCTCCCTGCTCTAAAACCTTTGGAGTAACTATGTTTTGGTTGATTAAGTAATCTTTCCAATTAACTGCTTCCTTCTGGCTTGCAGATGAAGTATCAGGGGAATTAACCTCATGAGATATAGTTTGTGAGAAATTAGGTTCTGTATCGGGCCCTGCTACAGAACGAAAAGTCCTCAAACTAACATCCTCGGCATCTTCCCTAGATCTCTTCATGCCACTTGCCCCTTTGGTCATATTGCAAACAGTTTCTACGAAACTGCCCCTGAGACGTACGTCAGAGGGTGAAGTAATACAGCACCCAGTTGAAGTTGATTCCACAGAAAACTGCTGGATTATGATATGGTGAAGTGAGAAGACAAGGGGTCCGGGAAGCAAGGAGACCAAAGGTAAGAGGACCGAAGGAGAGAGAAGACAGAGAACAGGAGGCGAGGAAGAGACAAAACCGAAGGAGGTAACCAAGAGAATCAGAGGCGAGGAAGAGCGATAACCGAAGGAGGGAAGCAAGATAAACCCAAGGCGAGGAGAGCGAAAACCGAAGGAGGGGACTGAGAGAACCAGAGATGAGGAGGAGAGAAAACAGAAGGAGGGAAAAGAGAAAACCAGAGGTGAGGAAGAGAGAAAACCAGAGGTGAGGAAGAGAGAAAGTCGAAGGAGGGAACCAAGAGAATCGGAGGCGAGCAAGAGAGAGAGCCGAAGGAGGGAAGAGAGAAAACTAGAGGCAAGGTAGAGAGAAAGCAGAAGGAGGAAAGCGAGAGAACTACAGGTAGGCAAGACACCTGTGAGGCAAAAAAAAAAGAAAAAAAAAGGGAGGGAAGGACACCCGAGATGATGATACAGGTAAAATAAGTAAGGAAACCTGAGGTACAGAAGACCTTGTGAGGAAAAGGAGGAAATAGGAGTAAAGACACAAGCAAGGAAAGCGAGAGAACCGGAGGCGCAGGGAGCAAGAGAACAGGAGGAGTGAACCTTTTCAATACCATGCTCTTGCTGAAAAAAAACTCTCAGATACCATTGACCGAGAAATATACCATCGAAAAAGTGAAACATTTGACAATAATTGCTTCAACTCTGACTCTTCATAAAACCGTGAAGACAAATGCAAAAAATAAACTAAAAACATGAAATAAAAACAGTATAGGATGATAGGTTTTTGATTTTTTTTAATGGGAGGAAAATATTTTTGTTTTAGTGGTCTGTTGTCACTTAACAGGGGTATGTTTTGGGTAGGTTGTCACCCCAAGGATCCCAGGAAAACTGCTTAAAAACATCACCAGACCACTGGATTTGTGTTGAAGAATTTTGGAGAATTTTTTTGAAAATACCCCCTAATTGTGCAAGAGTATTCTTTTCTCTTTCTATAATTTTTTCAATTGAAGGGGGAAAAAAAGAAATCAAAAAGCACGGACGACCTATCCCCTTCCCGCCAAAATAATACGTTCCCCCACCATACTTTATCATACGGCACAAACACTACACCTGCCTTGCCGTAGTTATGGCATACATACCTTTGAATTACCGGTACTTGACAACAAGGAAATTTTTGGCTCTTCGGGACAGAGAAATAAGGCTACGGACTTTTATTATCGTTTCGCATTCAAGGGGCTTACCTGGGAGCCGCCAGATATCAGGAATGTTCACAAACCAGCCGAAACTGTCCAATGGGAGGCTATGGTCACATAGTTACTCGCATAGTGCTTGCTGATTCAGCCTATCAGGCTCTTGTTCAAAAGGATGTATCATATCGTAAAAACTCGTGTCACCCAGTATCTCCGTCACCCCTGTAATCTCAGGATTCAAATACAAAAGCTCCTGAGAAGGACTAGTTCTTTCTAGAAGCGGTATAAGATCAGCCCTCAGCCCATGTTGGATCTCATTAACTGGCATTCGCAATTCTGTTAACCTGTCAATCAAAACCAATGGTGGGCCGACAGGGATAGTGGATAACACGAGTTTTTACGGTACTCATGGTGCGGGCTAAATGAAATATGCGGGACAAGATGGAATTTTTAAAGCGAGTTAGCTTTGGAAAGAAAATTTAAATAATATGGTCGTATTGGCAACCTGTTGGTAACTCAAAAATCCTCAATATTGCATTTCTTGAAGCCCTTCAGCCCCACATCGCAGTATTTTGCCAACCTCACACCGGAAGTATTACAACAACTCAATTGATCATTAACGAAATTGCGAAGAATTTTCTGGGCGACGAACCAAGAAGCTTCTGCAGAAGAGAAGGGGCAACACGCCGCCCGATTAAGCAAGGTATAAATCAAGGAAATATCCTTAGTGAGCTATTCACTGACTTCGCATGCTTCAGGGAGAAGAGTTCCGAGTTCGAAAATTCAAGAAGAGAGCTTGACATCCGGCAATCCAGAGACGACGGAATCGCTGGAAAAACATATACGAGTAGTGGGAGGCTAGATTGAACCACAAAATTGTTTGTGGAGTTGGAACCCGAACCTGAAAGTTACCGGTACTGTAGTGGAATACTGGGATAACCAAAGTAGTTAATCTGGGGCGATAGGTGCCGCTGGACATTCCCTGGGTTCATACGAGGATTTGCTAATTTCAGCAAAGTTAGGTATCTAGAAAGAATCTCAACGAGCATTCCTCCTTGTCGCTATACATCAACCAGTGCCACCCAATCATACGCACTACAGTACATTGTCCATCGGCTCGGTATCGGAGAGAGCCGGAGGTAACGGAGGCAAGCCACCAAGATTCAAATTTTCATGTGTTGGTTTTTAGGGCTAGGGTTACGACAGAGGTATGGGCCTCAGGTGCGGGGATTATGGAGAGTGATAGTTCTGATCAATATCCAGTGGGAACAGAGTAAAAGCATACTCGGAGGTGGCTGCAAAAACAACAGCGGGGGCATTGAGGTAAACCTGCGTCAACAAAAGTAGCCATATCGATCCTCTTACAAACTTAGAAGCCATGTCTTCTCGAACTATTGAGTGGAGAGGAGACCTTGATAACTTGCAACAAGCCATCAAGCATGCCGAAGATGCTTTGGCGGCTATCCCTCACGATCGCCCTGATCGAGCGGCACGATGCAATAACCTTGGGCAGATGTTATTACAGAGGTTCGAGCGGATAGGAGATGTTGAGGACCTGCAACAAGCCATCAAATATGGCCAAGATGCTCTGTCAGCTACCCCTCACGATCACTCAAATCGAGTAATATGGTGCGATAAACTTGGGCAGATGTTATTACGAAGGTTCAAGCGGATGGGAGCGCTTGGAGACCTGCAACAAGCCATCAAGTATGGCCAAGATGCTCTGGCAGCTACTCCTCACGATGACCCTTATCGAGCAAGCATTGTGCAATAACCTTGGGGAGAGGTTATCACGAAGGTTCGACCGGATGGGCGATGTTGAAGACCTGCAGCAAGCCATCAAGTATGGCGAAGATGCTCTGGCAGCTACCCCTCACGATCACCCCAATCGAGCAATATGGTGCAGTAACATTGGGTTGTACTTATTGCAAAGGTTCGAGCGGATGGGAGATGTTGAAGACCTGCAACAAGCCATCAAGTATGGCCGGGATGCTCTGGCAGCTACTCCTCACGATGACTCTGGTCGAGCAGCATTGTGCGGTAACGTTGGACTGTGGTTATCGAAAAGGTTCGGGCGCATGGGAGATGTTGAAGACCTGCAACAAGCCATCAAGTATGGCGAAGATGCTCTGGCAGCTACCTCTCACGATCACCCTCATCGAGCATTATGGTGCAATAACGTTGGACTATTTTTATGGGAAAGGTTCGGGCGGATGGGAGATGTTGAAGACCTGCAACAAGCCATCAAGTATGGCGAAGATGCTCTGGCAGCTACCTCTCACGATCACCCTCATCGAGCATTATGGTGCAATAACGTTGGACTATTTTTATGGGAAAGGTTCGGGCGGATGGGAGATATTGAAGACCTGCAACAAGCCATCAAGTATGGCGAAGATGCTCTGGCAGCTACCCCTCACGATCACCCTAATCGAGCAATGTGGTGCAATAACCTTGGATTATGGTTATCGGAAAGGTTCACGCGGATGGGAGATGTTGAAGACCTGCAACAAGCCATCAAGTATGGCGAAGATGCTCTGGCAGCTACCCCTCACGATCACCCTCATCGAGCATCATGGTGCAATAACGTTGGAGTATTTTTATGGAAAAGGTTCGGGCGGATGGGAGATGTTGAAGACCTGCAACAAGCCATCAAGTATGGCGAAGATGCTCTGGCAGCTACCCCTCACGATCACCCTAATCGAGGAATGTGGTGCAATAACCTTGGGTCATGGTTTATTGGAGAGGTTTAGGCGGATGGGAGATGTTGAAGACCTGCAACAAGCCATCAAGTATGGCGAAGATGCTCTGGCAGCTACCCCTCACGATCACCCTAATCGAGCAATGTGGTGCAGTTACATTGGGTTGTACTTATTGCAAAGGTTCGAGCGGATGGGAGATATTGAAGACCTGCAACAAGCCATCATGTATGGCCAAGATTCTCTGACAGCTACCCCTCACGATCACTCTGATCGAGCAACAAGGTGCAATAACCTTGGGTAGATGTTATTAAAGAGGTTCGAGCGGATGGGAGATGTTGAAGACCTGCAACAAGCCATCAAGTATGGCCAAGATGCTCTGGCAGCTACCCCTCACGACCACCCCAATCGAGCAATACGGTGCAATAACCTGGGAGGCTATCTTGAATTGGGACCTTCTGCTCTCCACCCCGTTGATGGCTTCAACGAATGCGTCCGCCTGTACTCTGAAGCCTGGCGTTGCCTCACATCACCTCCTAGACATCGGATCCACGCAGCTCTCAAACACGCTCGATTGCTCTGTTCGAGTGGAAAGTTTCGGGAGTCAAGTACCATCCTCGAGGATGCTGTCAACCTAATTCCAAGTATGAATCTACGATCCTTGAAACGAGATGATCAGCAGCACATACTCTCCGAACTCTCTGGATTGGCCGCAACTGCTTCTTCAGTGATACTTCAAGCAGGGAGAGAAGCGTACGACAGCCTCAAGTTACTCGAGCTTGGTCGGGGAACTATTATGGGATTTGCAATCGACTCAAGGTCCGATCTGTCCGATCTCAAAAGGGATCATCGATCCCAATTTGATATATTTCACCGCCTTCGAGTTGAGATAGACTCTCCCGTGGATGAAATGCATCCCGTAAGTACTGAAACCCTGGATCGTAGGCGAGAAAGCCTCATATCGCGACGTAAAGAGGCAGTAGATGAGCTGGAAAAAACTTTGGTTTTCATCCGCTCATTACCTGGATACAGCGGATTTTTGCTCCCACCTTCCCCGGACATCCTCAGGAAAATGTCGGAACATGGTCCAATCGTTGTCTTAAATAGTACCCATTATAGGAGTGATGCCATAATTGTCACCATCTCAGATATAGCCTCATTGGAGCTCTCATCCTTAAAACTCGAAGATATTGAGCAGCGTATTAATCAATTAGCTGGGCTTGGGCGGGGGCCGCAGACCATATTCCGGCGCAGGGAAAATAACCTAAAACTGAATGAGATCCTCCGCTGGTTATGGGACGCTGCAGTAGGGCCTGTTTTAGACAAATTACAACGCTGCGGAGCCATCAGCACTGGAGGTGTGGGGATTCACGATTTGACCCGGGTTTGGTGGATTGGGGTAGGGCCGCTGAGCATGGCGCCATTCCATGCGGCTGGGTATCATTCACCAGGATCTACCCGCAACACTTTAAGCCGCGTCATTTCAACATATATCCCGACAATCAAAGCCCTCTCCTATGCACGTCAAAAACGATTCGAATTATTCAGTGGATCAGATAGTTCTTGTTCTAGGGACAACTCAAGGAGTGATAACATCATCGGAAAGTCGAACGCCCACTTACTTCTCGTGTCTATGTCCAAAACACCTGGGGCGTCAAATCTACCAGGCGTCTCTCAAGAAGTTCAATATATATCTAATGAAACTGATAAAATTGGAATCGAAACCTCGGTCCTGAGCGAACCAACACCAACAGCAGTCCTCAATCAAGTTGCTGACTTTAACTTTGTCCATTTTGCCTGCCACGGCGTGTCTGATGTCAACCCTTCGGATAGCCACCTCATGCTTCTGTCCCCAGATGGTGCAAACGCTGCTAAACTACGGGTTCGAGATATATCGACTCTGAATACACAAAATGCCCACCTTGCATATCTTTCCGCTTGCTCCTCAGCCCGAAACTCTTCTCTCCGCTTAGCCGATGAAGTCATACATTTAGCCAGCGGTTTTCAACTCGCCGGATTCAGCCATGTACTAGCGAACTTGTGGGAAACCAATGACTCCGCCTCTAGCGAAGTTGCAAGAGACTTCTATCATTTGCTTTTCCAAAATCACGGAACCGGTGACTGGCACTACCAAGTTGCCGCCTCTTTTCACGAAGCGGTGAAGCGGCTTCGTGACAAAAGACCACAAAACCCTCTTACCTGGGCCCCATTCATTCACACAGGAGCCTAAATAATCAGGTTCGTGCTGTCTCCCACCCATTGTCCAATCATTTCACATGGTCTAACTTTGCGTAGCGAAAATTCTCTTTCCTTAGTTTCATTCAGCGGGTTATACAGTAAGATTCTAGATGGGTACGGAAGATGGAGGGAAAGTAATGGATCGGATTTCATTGTTATTCATTTTACTCGTTGCTTGTTCTTTCAATTGGTGGGCGAGTCAATGCCTGTTAACTTTTATAATATAAAAACTTCTCCGCCGGTACCTCTCAATGTATGTTCTTCTCTAGTTATATATATCAAAAGCTGCGGATGTCGCTATAATTCTCTTTTTGTCATCCTAACCCCTTTTATTCTTCCCTTCTTTGTAATGTGGTCTTCAATCCTTTTCTTACCCCCAATCACTTACCGGCAGTGTCTCCTTGCTATTACATCCCCAATGACATACTCCGAAGGCCATAAGACCCCCGCGAGTTACTTATCTGGTATCCCAGCCCCGCAAACAAGGCATTGGAACTAAACCAACTATCGTAAGAATGAACTCTAAATTGTCTCCTGCAGCCACAAGGACAGGCTCCCGGCCGAGTGAGCGCCCATGATTCTACGCAGCCTGTTCCTTCGCTCCGATTTCTGCAGAACCTCTCATTCTATGCTAATCAGACAATTCCTTTATTCTATTGACACATTAAGGATATTATTGAGATCCGTATTCCTAATTGTCCTACTTCTCATAGCTGTGTCAGTGGGCATGGTGGCTGGTTAATGACCATAGTTATGGCCGGCCATGAACTATTGCTGCTGCTTGAATTCTCATTTACTCGTATCAATGAGTCCCACGACTTATCGCCAATGGATTATCCTTAGTTTAAAGCCCCAGCGCCACGGCAAGGTGATATTCCTAGCTGGTGTCAAACATAATAGTGTCAAATCAGCAGGCCAACTAGATGGCAACCTGTTAGTAGAAATACCAACATAGCAAAAGAGAATCGCAACATGCAAAAATGAAGCATCCGGAAATACAAGGTAAAACAAAAACTCGCGAAACATTCACAACTTCATCTCAAACATGGGGATACAATTCATCCTAAACATGAGATAATTAGTCGTGCCTGTGTTTTCATTCCCCATATTGCACCCCTAGAAGACCACTTCCCCGTATCGCTTCCTTCCTGACCCTCTGATCCTGCACCCCTATCTTTACATATGCCGCAAATCGCTAAGCCAAGTTACCAGCATGACTGTATCAGTTACCCATCGAAACCAACGGGAGATGAAAACTATCCACCTTCAACCTCAATCACTCGCATGATATTAGGGTTCCCACATATGTCCACATAGCATACGATCGCGTTCGATACCCTACAATACAATACTCTACAGTATGGTAGCATACGGTAAACTTACCAAATAAAGGATCAAATCGGAGATGAAGTAAAGAAATCACAACTAGAGGTCAGGAATGAGAAACTAGGGAATCGATAGAAATGCTAGCTAAGGACAGAACAGATATATATACATATATATCTAAAACAGTAAAACATCTCTCCAGCCAATCTCCACAACCATCCCACACTCATAGCTATCCAGAATACCACCGAATAATCCATCATGATTTCAAACAATCCCTAGCAACAGATCAGTGATCCGGAAAACATCCCATACCACCCGGCATAGAGCCAAACAAAACCTCAACTAACAAAACAACAAGCCTAAGTACCTGATGCCGAAAGGCGCCATAAGAGAGTACAATGGCAAAACCAAACAAAACGCAAAACAAACAATACCATGTGCCGACCAGCATAGAGTGTGAAAGAAACACAACAACCAACCCCAATACCCGATGCATAACAACATCCAGTATGAAAAACACAATCCCCTAATCATAACTGCATGTCCTATAGGCAATCCAACACCAAACATTATCAGCCGGGTCAGCATGAAAAAAATATCTCTGTAGCTCCCAAGAGAGAGATTACGAGCAGAGGGAAGGGTTCACAGACGGCTTACTGAAGAGGAAAAGAAAACTCCTTATAAGGTCCTATTTGGCACACCACCGCATAAAAGAAATGTCGTTTTGGATGAAAATTCGAATTTTGCCAAATCTTGAATCAGACTGTCCAAAAGGAAAAAAAACAAGATGGTACCCCTATAGCACGTCCAGTACCGGTACTAAGTTAGTACAAATTGTTGTCATCAAAAGAGAATTCCATAAGGAGTCTAGACCTGCACGTTGGGCAACAATCAAAAAAATTGAATTCTACAAATAACTTAGGCCCTGTTTGGCACGCCACGATATAAAAATATGCCATATTTCCCTGAAATGGTATATATGCCAAAATAAATGTATGGTATTTTTTTTTCCAAATAGGAGTGTTTGGCACACATTTCTTTTCTTCATATTTAAGGATTTGAGGGGTTAAGAATGCAGACGGGGTGTATATAAAGTTGTAAAAACCTAAAAATTTGCATGTCACCCATAATACAAATGAGTGGAAATCTCTGAACCGAGGTCCCTTGGCAACAATAGGGGGTCTCACCGCCGGTTCAGCGCGGTTCAAACAGACGGTTCGCGGTTCACAAACCGCAAACTCGAAAAGTGAACCACGGTACGAGTGCCAGATCTGAACCGGCGGTGTGAGACCCCCTAATAGGAGTCCAAAGGACTCCCTTTAATACTCATTTCCCTTCTTGTAACCCTAAAAATTTCACACATCCCACAAGAAAAAACCAAAATGGAGAATAAAAATGTGGAGCTCCATATAAAAAAAAATTGGTGAATTTCTATGTGTGCCAAACAGACCTCCATATTTTTATATTCATATGGATGTAAAAATGCCATATTTGTTGGAAATACCAGTGTGGAGGAGGGTTTGATTAGGTCCTGTTTGTGGGTCACTTTGTGACATTTTATACCCTCACATATTTCCTATTTGGGAAATGCTTGGCACTAGTTATTTTACTGGATATAGTCATAGATGTTTCCTTTCAGTTAGATAACAACAACCACCCCCTCGACAACTATAGGTTGGGCAAGCAAATATTTTTATCTCAACCCAGTTCTATTCAATCTTTTTTTCCTCACTATTACTGAACGCATTAGCCACCAGATGGTCACAACAAATTCCTCTACTATTATTTCCTGAGATAAGAAGGTCAATAAATCCAAGGAAATAAGGAGGTCCAGCATGGTCACCACACCATGCCCCATGGAAGCCTAGAGGAAAGAAACCTTCTACAAAGTGGTGCTCTGAAATGGATTGGTGTTCAACTTTGACAACTCACTCACCTGTCCTTGGTCCTGTTTCAGAGAAGTCTTTTTATTTTTACCATTTACAATCACATTACTGTTTATGATTGCCTTACCATTTACCATCATTTTACTGTTTATGATCACTTTACCACTTACTATTGCCTTACTGTTTACTATCACCTCAACATCCACAATCACCCTACCACTTACTATCACCTTACCATTTACAGTCACTTTACTGTTTACAATCACTTTACCACTTACTATCACCTTACTATTTACTATCGCTTTAACATTTACGATTACTTCACCATTTACTATTGCCTTACCATTTACAATAGCCTCACCATTTACCATCACATTACTGTTTATGATCATCTTACCACATACTGCCACCTTGTCTTTTACCCTTCCACTCTACATGTCTGGTATTTGTTGGACACCTATTATCATTCACAATGCAGCCAAAAGACAAAGATCCTGTACCTCTATGCCTGGAGTGGGTATACTAGCAAGAGCAAGTTAGATTAGACAGAACAGTTCCAGAGACTAGTATAGTAGATATATTATACTATCAGAGGAATGGTTATTGGTATTCATTAGATAGACAACAAGAAGAAAGTCAAGAAGACTAATCCAGATTCAAATTTCATCTTGAAGGTGATTTTGTATGACCTACCTTTTTCGATACACTATTACCAATTCCTATACCAAACAATTCCTCAAGTCATTTAAATTGCCCTTCAAAGGTTGTTGGAGTTATGGGTTACAGTCATCCTCCTAGAGTCTTTTACTGGAGATGACAATGTTGGTGTGAAAGAGTTCCTGAGTTGGATAGACTCCTAGTTTGCTACAATGAGAGATAACTACAATGGAGATACTCAAGAGTCAAACTGTATTCATGTTGCACAACTTTATATTGCCTGTCCAATAAGATCTGTGGCTGGAAGGTTTTTACATACTCTTCTGGATTCAGTCCTCTGGAGTGAGTTAGAGTTAAGAGCTGCCTTGATTGATCAGTTTCATGATTCTGAGGTTGATAGTGGTGACCAAGAGGATATACTCTCAATCATGAGTAACTTGAGATAAGGAGACCATGATGTTTTCACTTACTCTTGTAAAGTGCTGAAGTTACTTCATTGTAGACCTATTGGGATGAAGCAATTTGATCGAACTTTGATACATTACTATCTTGATGGGTTGTCCAATAAGTGTCTTTGAGAAATGTCTATCTTGAACTTCTTAAAACCTGACTCTCAGGAGTCTCCTTATCAAGTTGTCAAAGCAGTCATATATCTTGCAACTCAGTTGAAGCATCATGGATACAAGATGCACAGGGGGAGCCAGAGAGGAGCAGATGAGAGTAGTGGTGATGATGAGAGTAGTGAGGATAAGAGTGAGACCAGTGAGATAAGCAGTGAAAGTGATGATGATTATCGCAGTTCTTTCTAGGAAAGCGAGAAAGACTTCACATTCTCAGTCAACCAGGAAGCCAACTTCGAGGTCAGCTGTAAAGAAAAGATCAAAGAAAGGAGACAAATTGGGAGGCAGTAAACTGGAAGATAAGATGGAGACACTGATAGGAATGTTTGAAAGCTTTGTGAAAATACAGAAGTCTTCTTCTGGAAATGGTGTAGCTGATGTGGATCATGATGGAATTACTGAACTGGATAACTTTGCAGTCAACTCTGGTTATAAGCACTCTAGTTTTCTACCATCTTGGAGGTATGCACCAAAAAGTGAACAAGCTACTACAAAATACCCCTAGTTCCAGCAATCTGAATATCCAAACTGATATGGATCTCAAGTCTATTCTAAGAGTGACCTGAGGAGTGAGAATCATCCTTATCAAGCTTCTTATGGGAGAGAGCCAGAGTATGTTGGTCCTGCTACAAGAGTCCAACTTGATGGCATTCAAGATGGTATTTAGGAATATTCTGATAGATATTCAAGGTCTTCATTTTAAGAACCCAACCTGGAGTCCTATCAGCAGACACCAAACTATCAGAAACTATCTCCACCAGAACCAATTGTGGGTCCAAATGGAGTTTTATACTATCCAGCATGCTCAAGGTTTTGTTACTACTATTGTGAAGAAGGCCACCTTCGGAATCAGTATTCAAAGCTTCATAGTCATGAAACTGTACCCCCTGCTATCTGGGAGACTATGCATTTTGAACCAAATAGTTCTGTGATGAGACCACCTATGAGCCCTAGATGAGGAGACCTCAATCAAGTAGTTAATATGGTTGAGGTTGCTACTAAGTCTTCACCTCTCAATGGTATGAAGGTTTGAGAAGTTTCTGCCACAGAAGTTAACCTACAGGAGTTGATGCACTTGGTGGAAACAATTTCAGGAGATGGGAGTAGTGATGAGAGTGAGGAGTTTGAGAATGAAGGGAAGTAAGTGATTGCTGGAGAACATGCATGACGATTTGGAGATTTACCACCAAAATTTGATGGAGACCCTAGACCCACAGTGCAGAGAGCAAGGACAGATACAAGTACTAATTTAGATAAAGAAGTACAGGATGAATGTCGAACTAGAAATACCACAGGAAAGGTGAAGCATAAACCTATTCAGATGATAGCTGTTAGAGAGAAATTTGGCTTTGTGGTAGCAATTAGGGATGGACCTATTATTGGCTTAAACTGGAGGTCTTTTGTTTGATATGGTTCCAACTGTGAAAAAGGATATCTGTCACTTGCTAGTCTAGGAACGGGCTAAAAGCTTTAGTATAGGAACTAGTAAGAGAAAGGACAAGAAGGTCATAATTGATACTGGAACTCAAGTTAACACAGATGAGGAGAATGTTTTGGCTGTGGTCACTGATCGATACCTTAGTAATGTCACTAATTTCTATACAAAAGGAATTGTCGGAACAGGTAGTAAAACATTCTGAGTCTCCATTATTTTGGTTGATGCAGGCTTAGTAGTGAATATTATACCTATTCATCTCCTGAGAGCTGTGGGAGCAAAGCTATTGAAGTCAAATGGGATGGTGATCTAAACAGCCACAAATGCACTTGCAAACATAGCTGACTGTGTGGACTTATAAATTACGATTGCTGGAGTTCCCTGTGATATACAAGTGTATGCATGTAACATGTTTACATGTTCTGGTAACTGTATGCTAGTTATGCTTATGTTTTCCTTTGTTATGTTATTTCGTTTGTTCTTACTTATGTTGATTGATTGATTGTTTCACTACTAGTATTATTAGGATTCTGCTAACTTGTTATGTATTGTATTAGTTATGCTTTTGTACCAGCAAGGTTTTGTCCTAGTGATTCCAAGAGAAGGAATGGTCATGTATACCAGTGGTAGAGATAAGGCTTGGGTGAAGGATTGCCTTGGGCTTTCAGGATTCCAGTAGAATTACAAGATGCTGGTAGTGTGCACTTACCGATAATGACAGTGATTGCAGGTTTTCAGGTACATCTACTTTGGGTAGAGGAAATCATGTATTTAAGACAGGCTTCTTGACTAGCAGGAAATACCAGACTTTAGACAGAACCTAGATAAGAAATATACTTGGTTGAATGGTGATTCTCTTGCTCCCCTTCCTCTTCACTTCTTCTAAGATATTTTTGTCTTTACATCTCTGGTCTCCCTTAGGAATCGAATGCTAGCTAGCATACCACCAATCCTTATTGTATTAGTTCATAAAGGTTACCACCTGTTACATTTCTTTCACCTCATTGGGTAAGTTAACCATCTGCAGGTACTTACAGATTTTCAAGATGAGAATACTAGGTAGGATTGATCACCCTTCCTGTATCTTGATAATTGGTTAGAAGCAGGAGTGGCAGGGAAAGACACTTCCAGCTCAGGTACTACATTCACAATTTCAGAACAAAGTAGTAATCGAAGGACCCAGTCCAGAAGGATATCCAGACCACCCCATAGGCTAGGGTTCCTCTAGAACCCCTTAGTAACTGACAGTAACTCAGACTTGGAGACCAAAGCTTCAGTACAAGCTGAAAGTGCCTAACAATCAGAAGACCTTGACTCTGACCTAGAGCCAGACCTCACAGTAGAACAGATCCTCCAGTGAGCAGCAAGAAGCCACAGCCCAGAAACTAGATACAGATCTAGAAGTCTATTGGGAACAGTGTTCAGAAGCAGAGTTCAATCTTAGACAGCAAGCTGAGCAGCAAGTCAGTCAGCATCCAGAGAGTAAACACTACTTCTAGCAGCATTCCCAGAATTACCAGATGAACCAGCCAAACCCGAAATGCCCCAAGGCAAGGGCAAGGAACTAGAAGGTTTGAGACTCCCAGAAGAATAAGCATCACTATCAGGAGGAGCAGGAATGGGCAATGCAGCATAAAGACCTGCTGATGATGTAGCACAAAGACCAAAGATCAAATTCTCTCAACCATCGAAGTTCAGTGTAGAAGGAGATGACCCGAAACCCAACAGACTCAAGAAATGACTCACGGAAGTAAAGAAGTACCTCTCAAAGCATGGTATCAATGATGATACAGAAGATGTAATTGATTACTATAGAGTCTATACTGAGAAGCAAGCACACAATACATACATGACACTGCTCAGTGAGCATGCAGACACACCCAACCTTGAGACCTTTCAAAATCGATTCAAGCAGCTCTTTGAAGCATCTACCAATACTGACAACCTATACTAGTAATGGCAGAAGGTATTGCAAACTACAGGAGGAAACTCAGCAATGATATCGAAGATTTCTGGAGAACTAGAAGACCTAAGAGCTACTCTCCCTGGAGAATCTATCTCAGACTACACACAAAGGTAGTGGTTCATAGATGCAATGGATTCTTGCCTCAGAAGAAATGTTGAACCACAGATCTGGGAAACAGACACCGGTACCCAGATAGTGCAAATTGCGGAAAGATATGATGCAACTATATACAAAACTAGAGGCTAGAGTAACAGTAGCAGCCCCTCTACCAATAAGTCAAATAAGCCAAAGAAAGACTATCAGCCTACACACATATCAAGCAGCAAAGCAGCAGGAAAAGGCAAGGCACCAGCAAAAAAGACAACTTATGTAAAGAACAAGAAACCCAGCAAGAAGGAAATAGATCAACGGAAAAAGGAAGGAGCTTACTTTTACTGTTGAGAAGGCTGACGTATGGCAAATGAATGCCCCAAGAAAGTAGTCAAAACCAACCATGTCAGGATCATAGAGGATGAGACCAACAGCCATGATGAGGAATATGAATTAGAGAGTGACTCAACATAGGAGGTAAATGGACAAGACACCATAAGGATCTACAAGACAACTGTTGGAGTACCCAATGACCTGAGTGCACCCTTCCAAGCCCTCAAATTCAACATGCTAGTAAATGGCAAATAGCCAAGAGTGCTAGCAGATACAGGAACCATCGGTGAAAGCTTAATAAGCAACCAGTTTGTCACCACATATAACATCTCTTACTAGCCTCGAAAGTACCCTGTCACCTTGAAAATAGCAGTCAAGGGGTCGAGATCAATCAGCAATTACAACAGTACTGTCAATATTTAGATAGGGAAGATGAAGATATCGAGAATTGAGATGATGGTCATCCCAGTTTTAGATTATGATGTCCTACTAGGTATGGATAACCTTGTCAAACTCAGAGCACTGATAGACTGCCCGAAAAACAGTTTATACTTCCCTGACCATAAAGTAACAGTGAACTGTAATGGACAGTCTACTCAGCCCAGATCTGCGATGGCAAAAACAGAAAAGGCACTGGATTTCCTGATGATGTTCCCTTGGGTACTTGTCAAAGAAGTACCTACCACCATGCCACTAAGAAGGAATATAGACCACCAGATCTGCCTAAAGGATCCCAACCTTTACTCAAAAATACCAAACTACAGGATAACAGGAAAGCTCCTAGTGCCATTCAAAGCATGGATTGAGAAGCAATAAAAGGTAGAAGGTATTTACAGAGCAGAAGTACCCAGTGCATCAAGCATGTTTGTGCAAGGTAAACCAAATAGTAGCATAAGACCACTAGCAGCTCTGCAGTAAAGGAATCTAAATACAATTAAGGACCACTCACCGATACCCAACCAGCAGGTAATAATCAATACTGTGGGAAGAGCAAAATATAGAAGCAAAATAGACCTCAGCGATGCCTATTTTCAGACTAGAGTTCACACAGATGATGAGAAATACAATACTATCAAGACAGCCTTTGCAGCATATGTATGCAGAGTAATGCTGCAAGGAAACACAAACACCCCAGCTATATTTATGAGGGTTATGGAAGATGCCCTCTCAGATGAACTAGGCATCTTCATTTGGGTTTACATTGATAATATCCTTATATTTAGCAACACATACCAGGATCTTATGGAACATATCAAAACAGTCTGCAGGAAGTTAGAATAGGTAAAGCTATATGCAAACCTGAAAAGAGTATCTTCTTTGCAAAAGAACTGGATATATTGCGTCACATAATTGATGACAATAGCATACACCCAGCACTAGAAAAAATCAGGACTGTTTGGGACTGGACTAGACCAAAGAATAAGAATGAGCTTCAACAGTTTCATGGAATGGTTAATTATATCTTACAGTTCCTACCCCACAACACTACCATTACTCCCCCACTAACACCACTCACTGGCGATATGGAATGGCTTTGGACTGACCTACAGGAAGAAGCATTCCAGATGGTTAAAAAGGCAGCAGAAGAACACCAGGTCTTGTGACCAATAAATTACTCCAAGCTAGAGATGATATGGCTGTTTACTGATGCATCCTCCACTGGAACTGGCACATGGGCAGGACAGGGAGCAACTAGGGAACAGGCTAGACTGGCAGTGTTCCATAGCCTGAAATTAACACCCTCCCAAAGCAACTATCCCATATACCAACAGGAGGCTTTTGCAATCATTGAGGCTGTGGAAGCCTTTGCATACCTCTTGTGACACACCAAATTCACCATAGTTACCAACCATGAGAGTCTAACCAAATTAATGACACAAAAGAATCTAAGCAACCAACAGCAGAGGTGGCTAATACACCTTACCTGCTTCAATTTTCCATCCAATATATACCAGGAGTATAGAATTTCTTAGCAGACTACCTGTTGAGAATTCATGAAGATAGATCTTCACATTATGATATAATCCTCCAAGATACCACCTCTGAAAATCATGACACTCAGATCACTCCAGATATCAGAGCATCAGAAATCCGAACCAACTACACCTCTTCAGCATCCTATAATCATGCCAAGGTTGCAGTGGTGGCCGCAACCCCTGGATGTTCGCAGGCTCACAACCTGGGGCACTCTAAAGAGTGCCTGCCAGCTCAACACAACTTTGCGGCTCAACACAACTTTGCAGCTCAACACAACTTTGTGGCTCATCATACTAACTTTGTGGCTCAACACAACTTTGTGGCTCAATACAACTTAGTAGCTCAATAAAACTTAGTGACTCAGCATAAATTTGTTACTTGGCATAACTGTTAGGTATAATAATATTATGATCCTACAAATTTTGATAAAATAAAACTTCCACAAAGAAACCACACAGACCATACATATCACGAAATTATGCCACCAGCTCCAGCCTTCATCCTACCAAGCCAGCGAGTTGAGCCCTATGAAGAGGTTGAGAGACAAATCCAGGCAGCTATTACATTTATTCAAACCATACCCAATGAGCAAATCAACATTGCCGAAATTGCTTGCAGCTATGAGATTCCTATTACCCGACTTCATAGATGCTTACAAGGTCGCCAGTCCAGACAGGAGCATGCTGGAACCAACCGCAAAATCTCAGAAGATCAGGAACTGGCTGTATATCAGTATCTTGATTGTCTTGATTCAATTGGCACTAGTGCCCGCCTCCAAATGGTCTCCAGTTGTGCCAATGCAATCCTAGCATCTGGTCAAACAGACTCTGAACCTGCACCCCGAGTTGGTGATCACTGGGCACCACGCTTTCTTGACCAGCATCCTGAATACCATATTCGTAAGTAGAAAACTATAAATGCAGACTGGAAAATTGCCCACCAACCCGACAATATTCATACTTGGTTTGAGAAATACAGTCAAGTATGCCAGGAGTACAATATTCAACCACAGGACCAGCACAATTTTGATGAGACTGGTTTTCATATTGGGATTAGTTGTGACCAATGGATCATCACACGAGATCCAACCTGACAGTCTTATCTTGGCAGCTCAACCAATAGAGAGCTAGTCACTGTTTGTGAGACTATAAGTGGTGATGGAGTTGTTTTGCCTCCTATGATTATAGTTCCTGGTGTCATTCACCAGGTGTCTTGGTATACAACTATGAGTATACCAGACGATTACCTTCTCGCCACATTGGACACTGGTTACAGCAATGATGACTTAACCATGAAATGGCTTGTACAATTTCAATGCTTCTCTTCCAAATACCAGATTGGATCCTATCGACTTCTTTTGCTAGATGGCTTTGGCTCGCATTGCACAAAGCAGTTTATTGACTACTGTGATAACCACAAGATTGTGGTATTCTGCCTACCTCCTTATTCAAGTCATCTTCTCCAGCCATTGGATGTTGTTGTATTCCAGCCCTATAAGCATTACCATGCCGAGGTGGTTGAAGCAGCCACATGGATGGGATGTGGGGAGTTTGACAAAGCAGAATTCCTAGACCAGATTGATTCAATTCGCCAACAGACATTCAAATAATCTATGATTCGATCAGCTTTTCGTGCAACTGGCCTTATTCCATTTAATCCTTCTCTTGTTATTTCGAAGTTAAGAGAAGCGGTTCCTGTATCAAGCTATCCAGCTGATCACATTCCTGGATCCACATCTACTAGCACTATTTCTCTTACAATTCCTAGCCTGAGAGCTCAGGGTGAGGAATTGCTGCGCGATACAAAAGACATGTCACCGCACTTCCAACTCCGTCTTAAGCTTGTTCTCCAGGGTGGACTAGCACTTGCACAATCAGGTGAATTGGCAAAAGAGCATATGGAAAACACACAAGCTGCAGACCAAGCCCGAAGTGTGAGGCGTAGAGCTCAAAACTGAAGGCAAATGCAAAAAGGCAGAGTCCTATATGCATCAGAGGCACGCCAAATGGTTAAAAGTAGAGAGGTGGCTGAGGTCGAAAAGGCAGAAAAACAATTGCGTAAAGCACAGAATGCGAAAAAAAGGTCTGATACTGCTGCACACAAACCTTTTCTTGATGAGATAAAGGCTGCATATAAAGCCAGGTGTACTAGGCAAGTACAGCATAAGAGATTGTCTAAGCAACAAGCAAGGTTGCAGAACTGAATGTATATTAAAGCTCTTTTATCATAATTTTCCAGTACATACTTCAAATGTTATATTTATCTCCCAAACTTGAACCAGTTTAAGCCACATAGTTATGTTGAGCCACCAAGTTGTGTTGAGCCTCAAACTTAGGATAGTGAGCTACAAAGTTGAGCCACAAAGTTGTGTTGAGCTGCAAAGTTAGTATGGTGAGCCACAAAGTTGTGTTGAGCCGCAAAGTTGTGTTGAGCTAGCAGGCACTCTTTAGAGTGCCCCAGGTTGTGAGCCTGTGAACATCCAGGGGTTGCAGCCACTGCTGCAACCTTGGCATGATTAGCTTAGAATCCGATAGCAACATGTACTCCTTAGCAGCAAGCCAACACTCTCCAACCCTCACCACCCAAAACTTAATACTCAGAGCAAGCCCTGATTATATGTTGAATACTATCCAAGTAAATACGGTCACCCTGTCCCAGAAACTGTAATATGTATACATGTTCCAGCAACTGTATACTGGTTATGCTTATGTTTTCATTTATTATGTTATTTTGTTTATTCTTGCTTATCTTGATTGATTGATTGTTTCACTACCAGTATCATTAGGATTCCGGTAACTTGTTATGTTTTGCTTTTGTACCAGCAAGGTTTTGCCCTAGGGATTCCAAGGGAAGGAATAGTCATGTATACTAGTGATAGAGATAGGGCTTGGGTGAAGGATTACCTTAGGCTTTCATGATTCCAGTAAGATCACAAGATTCTTGTAATGGGGGTGCCCTAAGGGAAGATGGATCCCAAGTTCATGACCACACTGAAGTGACTCAAAGATCAAAAGCGATGATCAACAGTAGAGTAAAGAAGAATCAAAACAGTAAAACTTAATATCGTTAAGCCACAGCTTCACTCAGTAAGTTTCTCGAGAGGTAGTTGATTGCCAGAGCAGAGTGGGACTTGCATATAGTTTAAGCAGAATATCATATACTGCCAGTTCCTACCCATCACTACTCTAACTTAATCATGAGCACACCCGTCTCCTCCAGGCTGGCCAATACACACCACTCAGAACATTCTTCCTTTATAGATGTTGGTCCACTCTGGTTAAGTCTCCTTCCAACATTAAGTGTTTCAGCACTGCATCTCTAATGCGACCATAGGAGAAAAACTCTTCATAATGTTGACATGCTAGTGGCAAACTATCATGCAACTGAGGAGATATACCATTTATGAACTCTCATACTCATATGCATTTTATCTATGCAAGCCTCTAGTAGACATAGATCTCACAATCGAGCTGAACCCTCTACTTCATTCTAGTCCAGTCTTTGCCTGATAGGAAAGTCTACTTGGCTCCCCCACTGTAGTACCTTAGTGATTGGCCTGGTGGGCACTACCCACAGTCAACTCCCCAAAAGTACCCCTTACCATGATAAGAATCATGCTTTTAGAGTTCTCAAACAACCCCAATAGTCTTACAGCGATTGGGCACCAGTTGTGTCTATGTGTGATTTGCCTGCCTGAAGATACTTCAACATCTTCTGGGCCACCCCAGGACTACCTGGGAGGCTCTGGACTACCCTTCTGGTATTACCTGAGTAACCCCTTCAGTTCTTGTCCATTTTACACATACTTGATACCAGAAGATAACCCTTCTTCTGGAGCACACCCTATGCACTCTCATATATCCTGAGGACAGCATCTGGTTGGACGGATGGTGACAACCTATACGGTGTTACAAGAGTGCCTCCACTCAGTTCCTTTTATAAGGAATCAAGCAACTCAACAACCGTAAGCCCATGACATGTAGTCCTTACACTGTGGCTGCAGGGCGGTGTTAGGAATACCTCCATAAAATTCTGGGGCATTCGGAGCCCTGTAGCTCCTCCTATAGCCCCCCAAAGGCTACTAGGTTTGTTGCCTTTAGATTTTACTGGAGTGCCCAATCCTTATAGGATCGCCCCCTGCCCCAAGTAAGTACCTCTATATGCTAGGTAGGGTAACATGGGTGCCATGTCAGGGTAACTCAGACCTTATGGCAGGGTAACTCAGGTCTCATGTCAGGGTAACTCAGGCCTCATTACACGAGCCTTTCCTGAGCCTGCCTTTTATACTACAATCTTATAGCATGCATAGTTGTCTACTATAGTGAACTAAACTACCCTTACATGTTGACCTCAAGGTCTCCGGTATGGGTGTAAGAATTGTTTACCGTAAGACACCCTCTAGTGGGTCGTTACAATTCTGGTAGTGTGTACTTACTAGTAATGACAGTGGTTGTGGGTTTTCAGGAACCTCTACCTTGGGTGGAGGAAATCATGTATTTAAGATAGACTTCCTGACTAGCTGGAAATGCCAGACTTCAGACAGAAACTAGATAAGAAATATACTTAGTTGAATGGCAATTCTCTTGCTCCCTTTCTCCTTTGCTTCTTCTAACATCAGCAAAAAAAAAACCCACATCTGATGTATAGGCATCATGTCCTGATGCACGCCGCATTTCTTGTGCGCCCAGTGCGCCTGTTGCGTCCTGAGTTCCATTGCAACCCCTTGTTGCACCCTATGCGTCATGATGTGTGTTGCAACACAATATTGCACCTGGTGCATCCTGTGTCACATAGCAATATTTTGCAGTGCCAGGACACTACCTAAGATTAGGTCGACATCCTCTTGACCCCTGGACATCTGCATCTCTGTCGCACCTTCTTCCCCATATCCTGACGTCTGGCTATGGCTGCTGCCTCACAGGAGTACCACTGGGCGTGGCCACACAGGGCTGGCCTTTGTCACGTTCCTTCTGTCTCTCATCTCAACGCCATAACTCCATCCTAACATCGACCACAGATGCCTTCCATCCCCCGATGTCCCCATCCCTGCCCTGAACCCTCCCAGCATCCTGACATGTCACTGTTGTTGGTTCCTCACTGTGAGGCTACAGGGTGTTGCTGCAATTTGTCGCAATCTGTCTGGTTTCTTCACTGCGTCCTAGTGACATCGGGATGCACAATGTCCCACGGCGTCATTGCGATGATGGGACCCACGACGTTTCACTGTGTGGTGTCATCAGGGTCCTAATCTCAAGGACTGACCAATCCCCCACCATAATTTTCTACATTGTGTACTTTTAGTTGTATCTATTATTTAGTTTCTGTTAATTAGTTTCTACATAGAGGTTTCTATATACAGGTTGCAATGAATGATGCTATAATATTCTCCGTGCCATTCAACCATCCTCGATGCAGAATAAATTTACTTGCCCAAGCCAACAGTGGTTGCCCGACTGTCTGATCTCATGACCCCTCAATAAATCTCGTTAAATGTCCTTAAATCAATATGGCTGTTAACAAGTCATCGCTGGTCTGTCTCCGGGATGAGGTGCGCCAGGCCTAGGATTGTCCCTATGTCTACTATAGTAAACTCTCGTGCATTTTCCCTTAACTGTACTGTGAAAAGGCCATGGACATCAGATATGCGTCCCGAGTTAACTGCGTTCAATATTTGGACACATGCAAGCCTGCGAACTGTGTCCTCGTGTGTGTAGTCTCTGATTTTGACGAGCGCCAGGAGCTTTCCAGGGAGATGGCCCCAGAGCACACCATACATATGCTCGCCACCCATCTGTACCCAAACCCAATTATTGTGACTCGCCTGGTTCCTGAAGAGTCAGGTACCAGTAGAGTGTGCCCTGTGGATGTCATAAATGTCGGTTTCCTGGAATGCTAGAACAGGGATTTCAAGTTGCGTTAGTAGTTCAACTGGAAGGAATCGAAGTATGGCAGGATCTTCAGGAAGGTGGCATTCGGTGGGCAGGCTATTCTGGCTATATCGAATCAATTCCCAACAGATGCTCTCCAGTGAGATACCCAAGACCTTGCAAAAATCCATCACATTGGAAACATCATCACGACGCCCCTTCAGGATCCTACGATTGGTGACTGGTGCGGATACGGAATTTGTTTTATCCAAATATTGTATGACATTGGCAGGCAGATCAGCCCCGCGACGTCGAAGGGAATCAAGGTTCAAAAGTGTCATTTGGATCGCATGCTAGTGACCATAACTGTACAGGATCTGTCTTGTGGCATCGTTTTTATTCGAATGGCGCCATCCCTCCTTGATTTGTTCCTTATGCGTGAGCTCACCAAACTCCGTAGAATACATTTGGATGTTGCCAAACTGGTATATGTGACCCTGAAAATGACTTAGTAGATGCATCTTAATGAAGTTGAAATGAGATTCCATATAGATTAGTTCCATACGTTGGTCGATCTCTTCTTCACGATCCTGCTCCCGTACTCGACGCTGGTTAGATTTCGCAACACATTGGTTTACCCGTATTCTCTGATGTCGTAACTCCTTTCATTGCTCGTCAACCTTTGCCCGTGTCCTCTTCAATATTCAAAACTCCAAGAAGATATCTTTCGTATCATGAAACCGATTCAGATATTGTTCCATATAATCCAAGGTCTTAGGTGTATGGCTTCTATATTGGGCCATCAAAGTGAAATCAAGCAATGACCTCACGCAGGTGAGCCCGCGTTTGAATGGTAATACTTGCGTACTCTCAGGCTGCTTCAATGCCATGGCAAGAACTCCCAAAAGACAATGCCCCAGGTTTCTCATCTCCTTTCCTTACCACTGTGTAACCTTGCGGTGTGCTTTTTTGGGCGCAAAGAATCCTGGATATGGTGGTAAAGCCTTCCAGGCATTGTCAAAAGCCTGCAGTCGTGCATGTTTCTTGAGGAATCCCTGAACCCAGTCCATCATATGCTTGAATAGTCCCAAATAAACTGTATGGAGCAAATCTTAGATTATGGACAGGCTTTACACTCCACGGAGGACTACGTAATCCTTGGCTACGTGTCCTCTGTATAGTCTACGCTCTAATACGGTGTATGCTTGTAGAGCTTGTTCTTTTACTCGTAGCCAGTTGTCTGAGACGCAGTCCTCTGTACTTACGGTGTAAACTACGTGAACCATAGTTCTACCCTGTCTTACAAAAAGTACCCGAAGTTGCCCAAAGTCGTGGGCTAGACGTGTTCGGT
>ML120622.1:0-71407 GCA_003788595.2 Choiromyces venosus 120613-1
GTAGAACAGATAGAAAAGAAAGAAAAGAAGCAAAAGAAAGAACAGAAATAAAAGCAATAAAAGAAAGAACAGAAAGAAAAGACAGGAAGGAAAAGAAAATAAAATTCAATAAAAGAATTAAAGTAAAAATAATAATAATAATAAAAAGAGTGATAGAAGAAAAGGAGGGAAGAGGAAAAAGTTAAAAAATAAAGAGGAAAGGGGAATGGATAATAAAAGAGAAAAAAAAGAATAGTAAAAGCACAACGGAATTAAAATAAAAACTGACGGCCTCAGCAACTGTTATTAACCACCACGTGACGCAATTAAGTAAAATACAGAAAAGAATAGTACATAAAATAAAATAAAATAAAATATGACAAAGAAGAAAAGAAAATAGAAAAAGAAAGAACAAAACAAGAAATAATTGGTAGGAAAGAGAAAAGGATAACAGAAACAGATAAAAAGAAAGGCAGAGCAAGAAAGTAATTAAAATAAAAACGATTGGTGCAGCAACAGTTCTCACCCACCAATTGACAGAATCAAATAATAGACAGAAATGGTAGTTTAACAAAATAAAGAAATTAAATGAAGAAGAAACAATATAGAGGAAAGGGGAAATAGAAAATAGAAAAAGAAAAAAAGAAAGGGAAAACAAGAAAGGAATTAAAATAAAAACTGAGAGGCACAGCAACTGTTGTCACACCACCCAAATGACAAAAAGGAAATAAACCAGGAAATAAAAGAAAATACAGAAGAATAGGTGCAGGAAGCAAAAAATACACACTGGAAATCAGGAAATACCAGAACTGTGACACAGGAATGGAGGAAATTACTGGAAAGAAGGAAATAAGATACAGAAGAGTGATATGAAGTAAAGAAGAAGGAAATAAGATCCAGAGTGAAGGAACTGTCATCAAAAAAGGGAAACAAGGAAGATTAAAATGTCGAGGGAGGGAAAAATAAGAAGACAATAATTTGTTGTGATGGCCAGCCATGAATACTACAATCATGGCCCGTCATGTGCTGCATGTCAGGGTAACTAAAATGTCATGACAACAGTGTGTTGGCTCGGCAGGCAGATTGTTGCCTCGCATTCAATACGATTTCGCCTCACTCTCCTCTTTCCTCCTCATTCCTCAACCACCTTTGTTGAGTGAACTCCTCTTTTTCTTTTTCTTTTATTCTTTATTCTCTATTCTCACACAATACAACAAGCAACTACTACACCACAATTATCAAACCTCCTCTCCTTTATAATCTTCCTTCAAATATTTTATTCCCCATCACTAACATAGGATCTAGGAAAGATTGCACGTCCAATGCCATGGTGTGGACAGTGTCGAATCGAATGGCCCGCAGAGGCCTTTGATGAGCAGCCTGGTGGTACATTGAGAAAATCATGCCGCCAGTGCCTGGTAAGTAACAGAATCAAGCTCATCACACAAGCTATATGTGCAAGTGTACTCTAACTAACGAGAATGTCATAACAGGAGGGAAGGAGAGCCGCGAGGAGGCCACAACGAGTGGTTGACCAGGTGGAGGGGGAGGCTCAGGGACCTGTGTTGGAGGAGAACAAGGAAGGTTTGCAAACAAGCCACCCCATCGTTATTGTGACTAACGTGTATTTGAAGGGTTGGAGAACGTACAGTGGCGGCACTGTGAGAGGTGTCGGCGGGTGAAGGCATTGGGTGATTTTGACCACGATGAGGCAGGCCAACCACACTTGTCGTGTCCTGTGTGCTTGGTAAGTAATATCTGAATATTTGAAATCAAGTTGGTTGACGGCAGTATTTTGCTGACGAAAAGTGTGTTCCAAAATAGGCCACGGTAGGTCTTCCACCTGTTGAAGCAGAGCTAACAGTTGGGCGCCCACTTGCGGTTCAGGAACCAATGCTGGCGGTGAGGGAAATACCAGGAATGGTAGCTATGTCGTCACCAGCAGAGGGAAGGCCTGAGCCTGAGGTGGTGCCACAGGTTCCAGGTATGTTCAATGCTAAACTTTGGGTCGAATGTTGCTAAATATGATAGCAGTGGGGGGTGACGAGGGGGAAGAGTTCTGGTGCGATGGCTGTTGGCAGAATAAACCTTCGGGGGCATTCGAGGTCGACAGGTGGGGTATCCGGAAAAGGACCTGCAGGACCTGCTTGGTAAGCTCTATTCCAAACTCGAAGATAACCTCCTGTGTTGTATTGATAACTAATACAAAGTTTGAAATTCAGGAGGCGAGGAGAAATTCCAGACGCCAAGCAGGGCCAGAACAACTCGCCCTGGCTCCGATAGAGGCAGTGGAACCTGTCACAGGGGAACCGGTGATGCGGGTGACAGATTACGCTGCCTTTATCGGGCTGCGGGCCCATTGGACCAAGCACGAGCTGGGTCCAATCAATGTTGTTTGCAGTGGCTGCCATGCCCTTCACTGGGCAGCAGAGAGGATAAGAGCATCACGTGGTTTGCAACATGGTCCCTTTGTCTCATGTTGCAAATCCGGGGATGCGCTGGTGGAGAAATTGCAGCCGTTGCCGGAGCCGCTTAACTCCTTGATGACCGGGATGAATGGTCAATCAAGGGCATTTCGTGGCCAGCTTCGGCACTGGAATAACCAGTTTGCATTTACCTCCATCAGGTACAATATGGATAATCGCCCCACTGCGATCAGAGAAGGTTTCCAACTTTTCCAGGTCCATGGGGCGATATACCATCAGCAGGGCCCCCTCATTCAGCCTGCTGGTCGGGATGCCCTGTACTCCCAAATTTACCTGTATGATCCGGCCTATGCGGCCCAAGTGCGATGTGAAAGAGCCAGGAATTTGGATGTGGCCGTGATTAGCTCGCTGACCGAGATGTTACAGGAAAGTTGCCCTCTCATCCAGCTGTATCTGACAGCGTGGGAGCGGTTTGCACTGCTCTCACAGCAGGAGGGTAATTTCCGTATCATCTTGGATCCTCAGTTGAGTCTGGTCGTTGAGTCAGGGGCGGATATGAGGAGGGAAAACCTACTGATGGCAGATGAGGTGTCGATGATTCTGCCGGAGGAGTACGCAAGTGGTGGGTTTATAGACATTGTGTTGGCTATGCGATTGAACGGAGAGGAGCCAAGGCAAGGATTCTCCATAATCAACCCCAACCATGCTTCCTACCTGCCACTTCATTACGTACTTCTCTTTCCCCATGGTGAAGCTGGTTGGCATTGGGGTATGACTCTTAATATGGTTGGCAACAATCGTCAGCGAGATCATCTGCCCCAAAGAGCATTCTACCGCTTCCGCCTCCATCAAAGAACTGATGAGCCAGTGACCATCCTCAGAGCTCAAAGATTACTGCAGCAATTTGTCGTTGATGCTTGGGCTATCTGTGATCAGAACAAGCTCGCCTGGCTGCAGTCAAATCAGGCTTGCTTGCGGACTGATTTGTAAAATGGGCTCGAGGATGTGTTGCATCAAGATGATGTTAACTTTGAGGAGGTTAGCAGGAGGATGATCTTGCCATCCAGCTACACAGGTGGAGATAGATTTATGCAGCAGCTGTACCAGGACAGTATGGCTCTGCTTCGCCACTTTGGCAAACCATCCCTGTTCATCACTTGCACAGCTAACCCCAAGTGGTCTGAGATTGAGATGGTGCTGTTACCTGGACAGACTGCTGCTGATCGTCCAGATCTTGTAGCTAGAGTTTTCCATCTCAAGGTATAAGATCTGCTGGATCAGATAAAGAGGGTTGGGATTTTTGGGTTTTGGCGCAGCTGGGTCTGGACCCTTGTGTACCAGAAGAGAGGGCTTCCCCACCTTCATCTTCTGCTCTTCTTGATGACAGACCCGCAGTTTTTGACTGCAGCCAATGTTGACCAGTTCATTTCCGCTGAGCTCCCAACTGGGAATGATCCAATGGATCAGGAGTTGAGGGGTATCATCCAGAGCACTATGGTTCACAACCAATGTGCTGGAGGAAATGCTCATGCCTTGTGCATGAAAGATATAAACCCCCTTTTTGCCTCCTCCTGTCATAAGGGTTATCCCCATGAGTTTCAGGTAGAGACAATAATCCAACCGAATGGGTATCTGCTGTACAGAAGGCGTGACACTGGTGAGTCATTCACTATACCCGTTTGTGGATCCGGGGGGACAGTTCAGACGAGGGTTGACAATCGCAGGTTGGTCCCTTACAGCCCATACCTCTCATTACGCTATCGTGCGCATATTAATGTTGAGGTATGTGGGTCTGTACAATCTGTAAAGTACATTCACAAGTACATTTACAAAGGGGGTGATCAGGCTACACTATCGGTGGACTCTGAGCACGATGAGATCAAGCGCTACCTCCACGGTTGGTACATTGAACCGACTGAGGCCGTGTGGCGTTTGTTCAAATTCGACACTCATCAGGAGCAACCACCGGTGATGCACCTAGCTGTTCACTTGCCTGGCCAGCATGCTGTCTTCTTTGATGGGAGACAGGATGGCATGGAGATTAGGCAGCGCGTGGAGAGCGCGTTGTCTACACTGATTGCCTGGTTTCAATGCAATCAGGAGAATGAGTATGGCAGGCAGTACTTGTACCATGAGTTCCCTGAGCACTTTGTGTACGTCCGCAATCGCGGATGGAAGAAGAGGCAGATGGGAACTTCGATAGGACACATGTACTCTGCAAGTCCATTCATGGGAGAGAGATATTATCTCCGCCTGTTGTTGACTGTCGTTTGCGGAGCTACAAGCTTCAATCACTTGAAGACGGTCGACGGCATCGCGTTCCCTACATTTAAGGATGCCTGTTTAGCCTTAGGCCTCCTGGAGGATGACAGCGAATGGGTGGCTCTATTTCGGGAGGGATCGCAGTTTATGACTGGAAGGGCTTTGCGACAACTATTTGCTTTGGCCCTACAGCATACTAGCATCACCAATCCCCTTGGCATCTGGCAACAGTTTGCTGAGGAGATGTGTGATGAGCTGCAACATAGACTTGCATCGGGCTCAGTGGCTATTCACCCCAATGCCGCTGAAAATGAAGGAATGGAGAATGTCCACCTGGACTATGGTCTCTACCTGATTCCGTGGTATCTGGATGAATAAGGGAGGTCACTGGGGGATTTTGGATTGCCGTTGCCTGTCGTTAATTGGGTGATTGGGAATCCCATCATGAGTAACCCAGTAATGGGGGAAGAGTTGGCCTATGATGTTGGGCAGGAGCAGGAGACTTATGATGCCATGAAAGCAAAGCTTAACCAGGAACAATCTGATTGTTTCCGGGTTATAGTGAAAGCAGTTGAGGAACATGAGCTCCATCCTCGCCCTCATCCTGGGTCGGCTTTCTTTCTCCAAGGCCCCGCCGGCACAGGAAAGACATTTCTCTACAACTGCCTATGCAGTTATCTGCGGGTAAGGGATAAGATTGTTCTGTGCGTTGCATCCTCCGGGATAGCGGCGCAACTGTTGCCAGGTGGCCATACAGCACACTCTAGGTTCAAAATTCCGCTCTCCAATCCCATGACAACTGGGTGCAACATTACAAGCACCTCCCCTCTTGCCCAGCTGATTAGAAAGACCTCATTAATCATCTGGGATGAGGTGCCGATGCAACACAAGTCCTGTTTTGAGGCAGTTAGCTGGACCTTGAATGACATCTGTCATGTTTGGGATAGCTCTCTGTTTCGTGGAATTCACACCGTACTGGGTGGGAATTTTGCCCAGATCCTGCCTGTCGTGAGGTGGGGTTCTCGACAGGCCACGGTACAGGCATGTCTTAGGCATAGTACCCTTTGGAATAGTTTGCGGGTATTGAGGCTGAAGACAAGTATGAGGATTGCGGCAACCCCCGCCAATTAGGTCTTCCTGGACTTTCTCAAAGGTCTGGTGAATGATCAAACTATGTATGGTCAGGTTGGGTTGCCAGCATACATCCGGAAAGTAGGTACAGTTGATGAACTATGTCATGAGTTGTACCCCCAGGCATTGTTAGATGAAGCCGTCATGTCTCATGGTGGTCTTATTGGATGTGCCATTTTAGCGTTCAAAAATGACACCGTGAATGACTTCAATGACATGCTTCTCGACCGCATGCCTGCGACAGAACATCGCTTTGAGGCTATAAACCAGGTAGACCTCAGTGAAGATGCTACTGTTTCTGCCCCTTACCCAGCAGAATATTTACAGAGTATCAACTTGGTCTCTCTACCCCCCGCAAGTCTGAAACTTAAAGTCAGTGCACCTCTCATTCTTATTCGGAATCTCAGTCCTAGGAATGGGTTGTGTAACGGGACTAGATTAAGGTTGTTGGGAGTGGATCGCACTTGCTTGCAGGTGTCGATATTGGGTGGTAAGTGGGATGGTGAAATTCGCCTCCTGCCAAGGATAAAGCTCACGACAAGTGACGAAGATCTGCCGTTCATTCTTGAACGTAAACAGTTCCCAGTCCGTCTGTGCTTTGCCATGACAGTGAACAAGTCCCAGGGTCAGTCACTGGAGAAGGTTGGGGTGGATCTCCGCTCCGACGCCTTTACACATGGGCAACTTTATGTTGCCTTGTCACGGGTAACCTCTTTAGACGGCTTGACCCTATTACCATCCAGTAACACTCCTAACACAACAGAAAATATTGTATACCCAGAGGTCCTACAGGGATTATATAATCCTTTGTAGATGGGTGTCAATAATATATTGTGGGGTTTGGCTCTGAGGATTTGGCTTTGTGGGTGTTGGCTACATGGGATTTGGCTTTATCGGTGTTGGCTTTTTCGGTTTTTGGTTCTGTGGGTTTTGGCTTTATGGGGATTCTTGGTTTGTTTCTTTACCTCTTAACCTTATGATGATGCTATGAATCTGAAGGTACTTAAGATTGAGGAATCTATTCTGTGGGGATTGTTGGTTTGTTTGTTCACCTCTTAACCTCATGATGAAGCTATAACTCTGAAGGTACTTAAGATTGGTGAATCTACTCTAGGGGATTTTGCATTTATATTTCTTTGCGTGTTTGCTTCTTTGCGCATTTGCTTCTTTGCATGTTTGCTTCCTTGCACGTTTGCTTCTTTGCATGTTTGCTTCTTTGCGCCTTTGCTTCTTTGCGCCTTTGCTTCTTTGTATGTTTGCTTCTTTGTGTGTTTGCTTCTTTGCCCGTTTTCTCCTTAGAGTATTTGTTTTGTTGCCTGCTTGCTTCTTTGCACGTGTTCTTCTTTGCACTTTTTCTTCTTTGCATCTTTTCTTCTTTGCACCTTTTCTTCTTTGCACCTTTTCCTCTCAGCGTGTTTCCTTCTTTACCTATTCGTTTCTTTGTGCCTTTGGTTCTTTGCCCCTTTGTTTCTTTGCCTATTTCTTTCTTCGACCCTTTGCTTCCTTGCATGTTTGTTTCTTTGCCTATTTATTTCTTTGCGCGTTTGCTTCCTCATCCATTTGCTTCTTACGCGTTTGCTTCTCTGCCCTTTTGCTTCCCTGCCCTCTTCCGTCTCTGCTGGTTTCCTTCTTTGCAGATTTACTTCTCTGCCTTATGATGATTTTCCAAGTTCTGAAGGCCTTTCATTTTGTTGTATCATAGTTTTTGCATGTTTTAGTTTAGTTTTGATTTGCTTCCTCTATGTAGTACTGTTTAGAGTAATATCACTGGATGGATTTACTCTATTGCCATCCAGTAATACTCCTACAGTAAGATCAAACATTGTATTTCCTGAGGGACTTCTCTGAGGTACCAAAGAAATACTAATCTCCACATGGACTTCAGGCCTGGTTCATAATTATATCTTACCCATATAATATATACTCAACCAAGGAACTGGATCCGGTACAGCTTGCTGTTTGTGGTACATTTATCTCTTCTACTTCGTATTTTAACTATATATATATCAAACGCTCTACCATTCTTCTAACAGCTTTGACGACCCACACCTCATATTTTTTACATCCAATTTCAAATTTCTCTCTCAAAACATTCCTTCACCTTTACAATAGTCCAAGCAGCACCATTGCATTGGGAGGGAGGCCATTCATATATTTGTATTGTACAGCTTACGTTTACTTCACTGGACCTCTGCACAACCCATACCCTTATCTCCTACTCAGAATTCCTCTCAACACATTCCCCCTCATGGATACTCCCACGCCTCCACACTTACATCTAATAACAAGGGAAAAGGCAAGCCATCACATAGGGAGGGGCTGCTAATACTTTAATAACATCAAAAGAATCAAACCTCGAGGACAGAGAAGAGCTGCCCATGGGTAGGGGGCCTGCTATTTCTATTTGCTGTCAAGTATAGCTTTACTTTACCTGACTCCCATCCCAGCTCACATTCTGAGACTCTGTCTTTAATGTATCCCTCCAAACAGTCCTCCACTATCCTACTTCCAAGAAAGAAACCATTATCCATGTTGGGGGGCTGCTAATTCCTCTACAAGATTACAACTACATTAAAATATGAAGAGAGAGATGAGCCACCCGTAGGGGGGAGGGCAGCTAGTCTTATATATACTGAAAGGCTGATCTTATCTTGTTATCAATCTGATATCTGATCGTACTTTGAGATATGAAAATGTACAACCTGATATCAGATCCTTCTTTGAGATAAGAAAAAGTACAATCAGATAAGAACATGGCAACCATGCCACCCCCCATCACAATATCTGCCAAGAAAGAAGATAGAATAGAAGGTACAAGAAAGAAAATCTGCAATAAACTGAAATAAAATAAGATAATATTAAATTAACTAAGGAAGGTAAAAGAAGAAAAATAGAATATAAGGAATGCACCATGATAAGGGCAAAGGATAATAGAGGAAGAAAAGGGAATCAGAAAACTAAAAAGAAATTAAAATAAACCAAGGGTGTGGCAATGGTTGCCAACAACAAATTAAGAAAATTAAATAACCCGAGAAGAGAAGAGAAGAGAAGAGAAGACAAGAGAAGACAAGAGAAGAGAAAAGAAAAGAAAAGAAAAGAAAAGAAAGGAAATCAATGTAAATAAATTAATAAATAAATACCAGAAAACAATAAAAATATGAAAGAAAATGGAAATAAAAATAAAGAATAATACAACAAATAATATTCAAGAGGTTCCAAAGAGAGGAAAGTAGGGGGATCGTACCTGGGGGGTGGGTTGGTCGCTTCAGTGGGAAGGAGGGATGGGTGAAGGTTGGAAAGATTAGAAAATAAGAACAACAAACAGGCTGAGAAAATATTACAAAATAGAAGAGAAAGAGACGATGAGGTAGAGTATAAATGGGGCGAGAAGAAAGTCATGGCATAGGTAATTATATGGAGGAAGTAGAAGGTATAAAAAATAAGCAATATCATATGGGATGTGTTGGCCTCAAAATACTGCCAAGACAGAGAATAGGTTTGTTGTGACATTGTTGATTTTCCTCAATATAGTCTATCTCCACCTTGCACTGCACTCCCTTCCTTGCTTCTCCCCACACATTAAAGCACCCAACACATTTTCTTTAATCTTTTTTTTCTTCACATCTACACCAACAATCAACATAAATAAACAATTATTCATTCAACACAGGCTACCCTCTTTTCCTATGAATTGATTATTAAATTTACTAAGCTTAGACACAGGAAAAAATCAAGTGGTAATGCAAAGGTGTTGCCAGTGCAGGATCGAGAGGCCTGAGGCAGCTTTTGATCGAAATACAGCTGGCGGGCTGAAAAAATCTTGCCGTCAGTGCTTGGTAAGTAATAAATCAATGCAATTCAAGTTAGCACTGTTGAGATACAAGTCTGACCAACTACAATTGATATATAGGAGAAGAGAAGTGCTGCACAGAGGCGGCCACCAGTGGATGCAGGCATAGGTGGGGTGAACCAGGTTGGTAATGGTATTGAGGGTGATGTAGGTCGGTACTACTATCCCAAATTCTGTGTAAATCTGATAATTGTTTCATTACAGGTGAGGAGAATTTGGATTGGTGGAGGTGTGTGGCATGCCAGCAGGCAAAGGAGTTGGGAGAGTTTGACCGGGATGGGATGGGCCAACCACGATTATCGTGTCATGAATGTTTGGTGAGTATTATTCACACTTTAATTCATATCGGAACATGATGAAATGAATGCTAATAAATACTACAATTATGACAGGTTGTCATTAGTCTTGTAGGTGTTAGGGGATGGAGAGCCGGAGAGAGAGAGGCACTGATGCAGGTTGTGCAGCCAGTGGGAATGGTTGGACCAGCAATGGTGGCTGCACACCAGGCAGAAGACGTCCATGCCATAGTGGAGCAAGGAGAGGTGGCTGCAGGTATCAGCATTCAAGATTTGCAATGCAGAAGTTTGCTAATAAATCGAGGTATAGGTAAGGATGCAGGCGACATATGCAGGTGTAGTCATTGTTAGTGGGATAAATCTCACGTGGACTTTGATTACGATGCAAGAGGAAACTTACGGCGGTGTTGCCGGAATTGCTTGGTGAGTTACCATCCAGATTCAAATAATATTCAGCAAGGGATTTGGCTAATTAATAAATATCATGACAGCCACCAGCAAGGAACTGGAAAGAACAAGGACTCCCAGAGCAATGCCCTCCTGCTTCAATAATGGCTGTGGAATTTAGAGCTGAAGCAATCCCAGTTCAGGCATCAAGGTACACAGCCTTTATTGAGCAGCGGGCACATTGGACCAAGCACGACTTGGGTCCGATGAATGTTGTATGCAGTGGCTGCCATGCCCTACACTGGGGGGCTGAGAGGCCTAGAACAACCCGCGGATTTCAACCAGGTACCTTTGTGTCCTGTTGTAAATCCGGGGATGCCTTGGTGGAGAAATTGCAGCCATTGCCTGAGCCACTTAACACCTTGATGATCGGGATAGATAGTCAATCAAGGGGGTTTTGAGGTCAGCTTCGGCACTGGAATAACCACTTTGCTTTTACCTCCATCAGGTATAATATGGATAATTGCCCCATGGTGCTTGGAGAAGGTTTCTAACTTTTCTAAGTCCATGGGGCGCACTACCATCAGCAAGGACTACTTGTGGCGCCAGGTCATCGGGATGCCCTTTTCTCACAAATCTACTTGTATGATCTGGCCTATGCAGTCAAAGGTTGATCTGAGAGAGCAAGGGATTTGGAGCCAGCCTTGATCAGCTCGCTGACTGGGATGTTGCAGGAAAGTTGTCCTCTGATTCAGCTGTATCTGACAGCTAGGGAGTGGTTTACACTGCTCTCACTGCAGGAGGACAACTTCCGTATCATCCTGGACGCACAGCTAACGTTGGTTGTACAGTCGGGGGCAGATATGAGAAGAGAGAATCTTCCAATGGCGGATGAAGTCTCAATGATTCTGCCGGAAGAGTACGGGAGTGCTGGCTTCTGGGATATAGTGTTGGCGGAGTGATTAAATGCAATGGTACCTCATGGGGGATTCTCCCTGATCAATCCAAACCATGCCTCCTACTTGCCCCTTCACTACAATCTCCTGTTTCCATGTGGTGAAGCTGGATGGCATTGGGGGATGATTCTTAATACGGTTGGCAACAATCGTGTAAGAGATCGTCTCCCATAAAGGGCCTTCTTTCGGTTCCGCCTGTACACCAGGACTGATGAACCTGCAACTGTCCTCTATGCCCAGTGATTATTCCTGCAGTTTGTGGTTGAGGCTTAGGCTGTCTCTGATCAGAAAAAGCTCAACTGGCTGCAGACAAATCAGGCTCGCTTTCACAGTGATTTGTACAATGGGCTAGAGGATGTGTTGCGGAAAGATAAAGTTAATCTTCAGGAGATGGGAAGAAGGATTATATTACCTTCCAGCTTCACCGGAGGTGGTAGATTTATGCAGCAGCTGTACTAGGACAGTATGGCTCTAGTTCGACACTTTGGTAAACTGTCCCTCTTCATCACATTCACAGCTAACCCCAAGTAGGCTGAGATCAAGATGGCACTATTGCCTGGACAGCCTGCTGCTGATTGTCCAGATCTTGTGGCTAGAGATTTCTATCTCAAGGCACAAGATCTCCTAGATGAGAAAAAGAGGAAGAACATTTTTGGAACTTGACAGGGGTGGGTTTGGACAATCGAGTATTAGAAGAGGGGGTTGCCCCATCCCTATCTTCTGCTCTTCTTGAAGTCTGAACTACACTTTCTTACAGCAGCCAATGTGGATGGTTTTATTTCCGCTAAGCTCCCAACGGGAAATGATCCAATGGATCATGAGTTGAGAGGCATCATTCAGAACACTATGGTTCATACCCAGTGCACTGGAGGAAATTCTCATGCTTTGTGCATGAAAGATTTAAATCCCATGTTTGTCTCCACCTGTCACAAGGGTTATCCTGGGGAGTTTCAGGAGGAGATGGTGATCTAAGTGAATGGATATCCACTTCATCGAAGGCGTGACACTTGTGAGTCATTTACTATACCAATTCATGGATCAGGGGGAACAGTTCAGGCGAGGATAGACAATCGGCGGGTGGTCCCCTATAGCCCATACCTCTCATTATGCTATAATGTGCACATTAATCTTGAGGTATGTGGTAGTGTACAATCTGTGAAGTATATTCATAAGTACATATATAAGGGGGGCGATCGGGCAATGGTCACTGTGGACTGAGAGCACGATGAGATTAAGCATTACCTCCATGGTCAGTACATTGGACCAACCGAGGTCATGTGGTGATTATTCAAATTTGATACTCATCAGGAGCAACCACCGGTGATGCATCTGGCTGTACATTTACGTGGCCAGCACACTGTCTATTTTGATAGGCAGTTGGATGTGGTTGAGATTAGGCAGCGTGTAGAGACTGCATTGTCTATGCTGACTTCATGGTTTCAATGAAATCAGGAGAATAAGTATGGTAGGTAGTACTTGTACCATGAGTTCCCAGAGCACTTTGTGTATGTCCGCAACTGGGGATGGAAGAAGCGGCAGATGGGAACTTCGACAGGATGCATGTACTAAGCACATCTATTCATGGGATAGAGATACTATCTCCACCTGCTGTTCTCTGTCTTTCATGGAGCTAAAAGCTTTGATCACTTGAAGACAGTCGATGGTGTAGCGTTCCCTACATTTAAGGGTGCCTGTTTAGCCTTAGGCCTCCTTGCGGATGACCGTGAATGGGTTGCTCTATTTTGGAAGGGATCACAGTTTATGACTGGATGGGCTTTGCGACAACTATTTGCTCTGGACCTCTACCATACTAGCATCATCAATCTCCTTGGTATCTGGGAATGGTTTGCTGAGGAGATGTGTGATGAGCTGCCACATAGATGTTAGGCATATGGAAAAAAAGGGCCAAAGTTACCCGGCCTTTACATAGGATTATTTCTACCATACCCCTGCAGCCCCCATGTAGGGGCCGGGCGTCATTACGGTATTTGGGTCGAGTTGCGTCCTGACACTTTAGCCACAATAAATGGCACCTTCAGCATAACACCATATACGTCGTCGCCGTCCGTCCGACCGGATGCTGTCCGTACGATATATGAGAGGGCACCTTTGGCGACTCATGGGAAGTAACTCGGAGGAATTCGGTTAGGTTTTGAGCAAGCTATTACCTTGTACATTAGCAGTTAAATATTATGGCTGATAAATGATGGGACGATTTGGGAAGAAACCTTAGTGACCGAATATCGTGAGCCTATGGCACTGACGGGTAGCCATAGAGCCGAGCCTTTTGCTTTGAAAGAAGTAGAGCCCCAAGAGGGCCTACTCGAGAATTGGTATGAGAGGTTTTCGCTGGATAAGCTATTGGCTCAATCCAGAGCAAAAAACCCTATATATCCGATGGGCCTTGTGATGCATCAATATGCAACACAATGGCCGCGCTCATTCATTAAAGCTGATCACTTTATGTTTTGAGGCAGAACAATTGGTATAGTTGCCATTAGGGTGGCATACTCAAATTAAGTTCATATAGTGGAGAGATCGAAGGCTACCTACTGGAGGGGTGTTCACACCCCCCAGAAACAATAGGAGTTCAAAGAGATCAAAGCTAAGCAAGGCAAATATTCTCAGGGTCAAAGGTGTTCGCACTTAAGAAATTTAAGAGGTTTTTGAAGGAGGTACTTAGATAGTATGGGAGTTGGTTGTAGCCCGCGATAACCCAGACACAGAATATAAATATCGAGGTACTCCCAGCTATCAGAAACATCAAGCAACTGAGAAGAGATCTTATTAATATATTTATTACCTTACTCTTGAGAAAACTATTATTACACATATCCTTTATAAATACTTCGGGAAATACGAGCCTACCTTAACGATCTTCGTTTTATCCTACTTTACCTTATTCCAAGAAGCTTACGGCCTAGACCTACCGGCCCTATCTACGGTTGGACTACCCCATAACAATAGACTTGTATCGGGGGCAGTGGCTATTCTACCCAATGCTACTCACAGTGATGGAATGGAGAACATCCACCTGGACTATGGTCTCTACCTGATTCAGCAGTATTTGGATGAGTATGGGAGGTCACTGGAGGAGTTTGGATTGCCAGTACCTGTCCTTAATTGCGCAATGGGGATTCCCATCATGAGTAACCTAGTAATGGAGGAAGAGTTGGCCTATGATGTTGGGCAGGAGCAGGAGACTTATGATGCCATGAAAGCAAAGCTTAACCAGGAACAATCTGATTGTTTCCGGGTTATAGTGGAAGCGGTTGAGGAACATGAGCTCCATCCTCGCCCTCATCCAAGGTTGGCTTTCTTCCTTCAAGGTCCCAGCAGCACAGGAAAGACATTTCTCTACAACTACCTATGCAGTTAGCTGTGGGCAAGTGGGAAAATTGTTCTGTATGTTACATCCTCTGGGACAGCAGCGCAACTGTTGCCTTGTGTCCATACAGCACACTCTAGGTTTAAAATTCCGCTTTCCAACCCCATGACCATGGGGTGCAATATTACAAGCACATCTCCTCTTACCCAGTTGATAAGAAAGACCTCACTGATCATCTGGGATGAGGTCCCGATGCAATATAAGTCCTGTTTTGAGGCAGTGAGTTGGACCTTGAATGACATCTGTCATGTTTGGGATAGCTCACTGTTTGGTGGAATTCCCACTGTACTCATTGGGGATTTTGCCCAAATCATGCCAGTCATAAGGTGGGGTTCACGACAGGCAACCATTCAAGCATGTCTTAGACATAGTACCCTTTGGTATAGCCTATGGGTATTGAGGCTGAAGACAAGTATGAGGATCGTGGTAACCCCAGCCAATCAGGTCTTCCTTGACTTTCTCAAAGGTCTTGTGAATGACCAGACCATGTATGGTAAGGTTGGGTTGCCGGCATACATCCAGAAGGTTGGTACAGTTGATGAACTACGTGATCATCTGTACCCCCAGGTGGTGTTGGATGAAGCTGTCACATCTGATGGTGCACTGATTGGACGCGCTATTTTACTGTTCAAAAACGACATCATGAATGACTGCAATAATGTGCTTCTTGACCGCATGCCTGAGACAGAACACCACTTTGAGGCTATAAACCAGGTAGACCTCATCGAAGATGCTGCTGTTTCTGCCCCTTATGTGGCAGAATATTTACAGAGTATAAACTTAGCCTCTCAACTACCATCAAGTTTGAAACTGAAAGTTGGTGCACCTCTCATTCTTATTCGGAATCTCTGTCCTAAGAATTGGTTGTCTAATGGGACTAGATTAATGGTGTTAGAAGTGGATCGCACCTGCCTGCAGGTGTCGATTTTGGGTGGTAAGCGGAATGGTGAAATTTGTCTCCTGCCAATGATAAAGCTTACAATAAGTGACGAAGATCTGCCATTCATTCTTGAACATAAACAGTTCCCAGTCTGTCTGTGCTTTACCATGACAGTGACCAAGTCCCTGAGTCAGTCATTGGAGATGGTTGGGGTGGATCTGCGCTCCGAAGCCTTTACACATGGGCAGCTTTATGTTGCCTTGTCATGGGTAACCTCTCTTGATGGCCTGACCCTCTTACCATCCAGTAACACTCCTAAAACTACAGAAAACATTGTATACTCAGAAGTGCTAGAGGGATTATACAATTCCCTCTAGATGTGTATCAATGATATATAATGCGGTTTGGCTTTGAGGGGTTTAGCTTTGTAGGTTTTGGTTCTGTAGGCTTTGGCTTTGTTGGGATTCTTGGTTTGTTTATTTACCTCTTAACCTTATGATGAAACTATAACTCTGAAGGTACTTAAGATTGGTGAATCTATTCTGAGGGGATTTTGCTTTTATATTTCTTTGCACGTTTACTTCTCTGCATGTTTACCTCTTTGCACATTTGCTTCTTTCTACGTTTACTTTTTACTTGTTTCTTTCTTTCCCTATTTGCTTCTTTATGTACTTGTGTCTTTATGGGTTTGCTTCTTTGCACATTTACTTCTTTCCAAATTTGTCTCTTTGCGGGTTTGCTTCTTGGCCCCTTTACCTTTTTACATCTTTGCTTCTTTGTGCCTTTGATTCTTTGTATACTGTCTTCTTTGTGCCTTTACTTCTGTTTGCATTGGCTTTTTTTTCAATTTACTTCTTTGTACATTTGTTGCTTTCTGTCTTTACTTCTTTCTACTTTTTGTTGTTTGCGGTTTTACTTCTCTGCGCTTTTGCTCCTCTGTACTTTTGCTTCTCTGCTCTTTTACTTCTCTGCTACTTTCCTTCTTTGCAGGCTTACTTCTTTGCCTCATGATGATTTTCCAAGTTCTGAAGGCATTTTATTTTGTTCAATGATACTTTTTCCATGTTTTTGTTTTCTTTTCTTTTACTTCCACTATGTAGTACTGTTTAGAGTCATATCACTGGATGGATTTACTTCATTGCCATCCAGTCATACTCCTACAGTAAGATCAAACATTGTATTTCCTGAGAAACTTCTCTGAGGTACCAAAGAAATACTAATCTCCATCTGGACTTCCAGCCTGGTTCAAGTTTATAACTTGCCCATATAATACATACTGAACCAAGGAACTGGATCCAGTACAGCTTACTGTTAGTGGTACATTTATCTTCTATACTTTGTATTTTAACTATATATATATCAAACTCTCAACCGTTCTTCCACCAGCTTTGACCCTATATTCCTCATATCTTTTACATCCTATTCCAAATTTCTTCATCACAAACTTCCTCTAGATTTATATATCTCCTCAAAGAGCCATCCCATCATGTAGCAGGCAACCATTTTTTCTACTATATGGGTTATCTTTACTTCACAGACTTCATGCACAACCTATACTCTTATCTCTGATGCAGAATTCACTCCCAACATTCCACCTCGCATGTACTTCAACTAGACCACACCTACACCATATATAGAGATAGAACATGAGCCATCCTGTAGGGATGGGGGCTGCTAATTCTTCTACAAAACACAACCATCCTAATAATAATAATGGAGAGAAGAGATGATCTACCTGGAGGGGGGAGAGCAGCTAATACTTCAAAAACACTACAAATATAAAACTATTGACAGAGAACATGAGCTGCCCTTAGGGGGAAGGGCAGCTATCTATATCTACAGTGAGGCATCTCTTTACTTCCTCTGGCTGCCATCACAACCCAAACTTCTACATCCAACTACCCATTCATTCCTAAAACACTACACACAGACCTATAATTGTGGCCTAATAATAATAATAGGAGGAAGAGGAGCCACTCGTAGGGGGGAGGGCAGCTAGTCTCCATAGTACTGTACAGTCGATTTAATTAAAATCATGTCTAATCAGATCAGATCTTGCAGACATAATGTTGCTAAGCATAATTGTGCTCTATTATCTGAGATATATGCTAAGAAAAAAGAGAAAAAGATAGAGGTAAAGAGGTAATAAAACAAAATTGGATAAAATAATAAAAATAATAAAAATAGGTTGTAAGGAAAACCAAAAAAAGATATTGAATAAGAAATAATGGCAAAATAGAAGAAAACAAAATGGGAAAATCAAATAGAAAAGAAAAAAAAGGAGGTGTGAAGCTAGGCAGGAGAAAGAGAAATAGCATGACAGAAAGCAAGAGAGAAAAACATGAAAAAAATAAAGGAAGAAAGAAGAAAAAGTAAGACCCTCTTTGTTAGATCCAAAATATTACTTATGTCATAAAAGTAGAATAATAACATATATATAAGGTAAGAATATAATATGTTTCTGGAAATACAGGTATTTGACAAGGTTCAGACTTTACAAATACCAAGGAATAAATATTATTGTATTTTATGTTATAACTCTAAGTACAATACTTAACTATTTACTACCATGTGAACAGCTATCTGTACTACTATATAACCATCACTACCACCATTTCCACCACCATTTCCTCCACTATTTCAACCATAATTTCCACCATTGTTTCCACCACTATTTCAACCACAATGTCCACCGCAATATCGACCCTCACCTCTACTACCAACTCTACCAACATCTCAACCACCATCTCTTCAAGTTTCTCTATCAGCATTTCCACAACTTGCTCTACTACTGACTCTACTACTATCTCCACCACCTTCTGTCCTGCTCTCTCTACCAATATCTCCACTACTATCTCCACCACTATATCTACCCATATCTCTACCAGCATCTCTACTACCATCTCAACAATCTTCTCTACTCCTATCTTTCTGACTATTTCCACCACTATCTCTACTACTATCCCTACCACCTTCTCTACTACCTTATCTACCACCTGCTCTACCATTTTCTCTACCACTGTATCCCCTACCTTCTCCTCTACAATCTCTACCAGTATCTCGACCACAGTCTCTACAATATTTTCTACCACTCTATTATGATTTTCGCCACTGTCACACTCTCTACCATTTTTTTCTACAACTTTATCTACCACCATCTCCACTATCATCTTCATTACTTGTTCTTCTACCATCTTCTATATATTCTTCTCTACCTTTGGTAAGTGTCCATATTCTTAGACCCTATAATGAACTCTATATCACATAATTATACTTGGTCAGTTTGATGAATATATAATATCCTTGATTATGAAACATAAGAAAGACATATTGCAATGCTAATTATCATAAGAAATCTTATAGGCTATATATCTAAGACATAGATAGAAGAATAATGGTATTTTAATGTTGTCAGATATGTCATGTTGAGAAAGAGCCCACTGAATTTGGTAGTGATAGGTGGAGGGGAATTAGGAAAGGTTATCGATCATGGTTAGTAAGTCAATTTGAATTTCTGAGCTTCACATAATAATTTTAGTGGGCATTAGAATACTAATAAAAATTTACATTTTAGGAACATGTAAGAGATCATGAAACAATATAATGTGTCATGAATCTGAATCGCCACAATGGTCAAGTTGTGCAGTCAGGTAGAAGGCTTGGAAGACCTCAAAGGGTTAATATGTTTAGGCTTACCTATATTAAAAATCATGAGCAATGGACTTCAAATGATCTGTGAAACATGAATGTCATGTGTACCAAGTATCAGGTACAATATTGAAAAGCTGAAATATTGAATGGTACTCTAAGAGGAGTTGGTGTACTACATTTTGAATCATGCTGCAAGTATGGAGATGTTTCATTGGACACTTTAAAAGAATTACCTGAGCCACTAAAGAGTTTAATGTGTGCCAGTGATTCAAGATCACAAGGGTTCTGAAAAAATATCTGAAGGTAGAATAATATGTTTGCTTTTACCTTTCTTCAATATAATATGGATTATCATGAAAGAGTACAAGTTGGAGGTGTTTATGTCTTTTAGGTACATGGTGAAGTTTACCATTTACAAGGCTCATTGGTCCCTCCAGCTACAAGAGACTCCTTATACCCTCAGGTGTAACTGTATGATCCTGCAGAAGGCTTGGTAGTATGTATGGCACATGGACCTGAGTTGGATCAGCAACTAATTAGAGACTTAACTGTTATGCTGGAGGATACTTGTCCCTTGATTGGATTATACTAGACTGCAAGGGAGAGACTCCAAGATATTCCTCTTCATGAGGGAGCATTCCACTTTATTATCAACCCAAGAATGGAGTTAATCATGGAAGGTTGGGCACATCAAAGGAGGGAAAATTTACTCACCTCAAATGAGGTTACCATTATTCTTCATGAAGAGTTTAGTGCAACCAGCTTCCATGATATTATTCTAGCAGCTCATGGTAGAGGTAATATGGATAATAAATTCAAAAATATCAGACCTGCACATGCTTTATATCTCCTGCTCTACTATATTCCCCTCTTTCCCAATGGAGAGCGTGGATGGCATTGGGGATGGGTATTGAGTAGTAATAATCAACAAAGACAAATTCCAAAAATGCCCCAGCATGTATTCTACTAATACTGACTATATCTAGGTATTGGTGAGGTAATGACCTTGTTCTGAGTAGAAAAGCTATTTCAAAATTTATTGTTGATGCATGGTTCATCTGTGATCAAAGCAAACTAGATTGGTTTTATAGCCATCAGTCAAGGATCAGATCAGATCTGTATAGTCAATTGGCTGATGTTTTATAGAGGGAGGATATCAACTTACAGGAAGTCAGAAAAAATGTTCTCCTTCTATCTTCATATGTGGGTGGAGATCACTTTATGCAACAATTGTACCAAGACAGTATGGCAATTATTAGACACTTTGGATGACTATCATTGTTTGTAACCTTTACTGCAAACCCAAAAGGGATTGAAATTGAATGAAAGTTACTTCCAACAGAGTCAGCAACCAATAGGCCTGACTTGGTATCTTGAGTATTTCACTTGAAATTACTTTATCTTTTGGATAAAATAAAAATAAGGAGATATTTGGTAAATAGCTGGGCTGGGAATGGACAATTGAATACCAAAAATAAAGATTACCACATGCTTATATTTTGGTTTTCCTTCAAACAAATGACAACTTCCTTAGCACTGAGAATGTCAACAACCTGATATTAGCACAGTTGCCTTGGCAAACAATTGCTCAAAACCTTGAACTTCTTGGAATAATTAAATCTACAATGGTACACATTAAATATGCTGGATAAAACTTTAATAACATATGTATGAAGGATCAACCGAGAAGGGGTGAGATAGTATATGGGAAAGGTTATTCATGACCTTTTCAGGACATAACAGAGTTAAAAGAAAATAGGTATTCAGTATACTGATGACATGATACTGGAAAAGGATTTGATATTCGAGTTCTGAATGCAAAACCAGGTAAGACTACATGAATGAACAACCAATGTATAGTACCTTAAAGCCCTACCTAAGTCTCTGATATAAGGTTCATATTAATGTTGAAGTGTGTGGATCTGTTCATGGTATCAAATATATCCATAAGTATATTTACAAGTGGGGTGATAGAGTAACAGTTAATATTATCAATGAGGAGTGATTACTGAATCAGGATGAGATTAAGTGCCACCTTACTAGACATTACATTGGTCCTACTGAAGGAATATAGAGGTTGTTCGAATATTACATACATGAAAAAAAGCCTACAGTGCACCACCTAGCTATATATCTCCCTGGGAAGCAACCAGTATACTTTGCTTAGGATGAAGATCCTAATCTCCTTTGAGATAGAATTGTAGACTCATTTTCCACTCTTGCTGCAGTCTTTACCTATAATTCTACACATGAGGATGGCCAATAATTTGTCTATCATCAATTCCCTGAGAACTTTGTCTTTGTCAGGAAGGTTGGTTGGAAAAAGCATCAACAAGGTTCTGCAATTGGGTGAATATATCCACCATCACTATTTATAGGAGAGAAGTATTATATAAGGTGACTCCTAACTGTAGTATGTGGCCTGAAATGCTTTGAAGATTGGAAGACAGTTGATGATCAATGACATATGACTTTCAAAAGTGCATGTATTGCCTTAAGATTGCTTGAAGATAATGGTGAATGGGTCTCCCTCTTTACTGAAGGTGCAAACTTTATGACTGGTAGAGGTTTGAGGCATTTGTTTGCTATCATCCTCTAGCATACAATCATTACTAACCCTATTGCAATAGGGGAAATATTTGCAGAGAGATTCTCTGATGATATTCTTATATGATTACTAATAGACAACTTTAGATTTAAGGAAATATCATTAACATAGATGAAAGCTTTGCTACTCACCTCGATTATGGGCTTTTCTTAATCCAGGAATATGTCTGTGAGTGAGGAACTAAATTGGTTTACTATTCATTGCCTGAGCCTTTGATGAACTGGTCACAATGGGCAAACCATTGACAACAAAATGTCTTGATGCAGGAAGAGCTTGACTATGATCACTAGGAGTAAAATTACATAGCACATACCTATATGCAGTAAATGAATGAGGAGCAGATGATGGCATTTAATGAGATTGTTGGGGCAGTTGCTAAAAAAGATGCCAACCCAATGCAACATTTGACATCCAGTTTCTTTCTACATAGACCTGCAGGAACTAGTAAAACCTTCTTGTATAATGTATTGTGTGCTCATTTTTATACCCTTGGGAGAGTGGTTCTTTGTGTAGCCTCATCTGGAATTGCAGCTCAACTATTGCCTGAAGGAAGAGCTGTACATTCCTATTTTAAGATTCTCCTGAACAACAATATGAATGCAATGTGCAATATTCCCAACTCAACCAACTTGACAGAACTGATAAGAGAGACTGCCATCATAATTTGGAATGAAGTCCGAAAGCAACATAAGTCATGTTTTGAGACAGTTAATAGGACATTAGCAGATCTTTGTAGAAAGATAGAAGGCTTTGTCTTTGGTGGTATACTAACTGTAACAGGTAGAGACTTTGCCTAGATTCTCCGAATAGTATATAGAGGATCAAGATAAGCTACTATTTTAGCAACAATCCAGTATAGCTCTGTCTGGCCTGCTTTAACCATTATTGACTTTAAGCAAAACAAGCAGGTTATGGTTGATCGAGGAAACCAAGTCTTTTTAAATTTCTTAAAGGATTAAGTTATTAAGCCTCAATCTTATGGAAAGTTAAGGCTTGCTCAGTTCATCGAAAGAGTTGTAACTGTGCTAGAATTATGTGAGTGAATATACCCATCAGTACTGCTGGCAGATACTCCTTTGGTACATATAACCCTTGTAGGTTATGCGATTCTGGCATATAAAAATGAGACCATGGATGACTTTAATGAGATCTTTATCAAGAGTATGCCATGTATTGAATACAGGTTTGAAGCAGTTAATAAAGTTGGACTTAATGATTTAGTTAGAGGTGGTGAATTATATACAGCTGAATATCTACAGAGTATAAACTTACCTTTATCCCTCCCTCTTGCATCAAACTAAAAATAGTTGCATCTATTATCCTTATTTGGAATCTTAGCTCAAAGTAAGGATTATGCAATGGCACTCGAATGCAGGTAACTGGAATTACCAGAAACTGTCTTCAAGCTACAATCCTTTGTGGACATTTTAATCAGCAAATTCATCTTTTACCATGCATCACTCTAATGTCAAATTATAGAAACCTACTTTTTATTCTTGAAAGGAAACAATTTCCAGTTCATTTATATTTGCAATGATAGTCATTAAGTCTCAAGGTCAATCACTTTAATGTGTTGGGGTTGATCTGTATAGTGATTCCTTATATATGGCCAATTATATATTGCCATTTCTAGAATGACTTCACTCCATGGTCTTACTACATTACCCTTACTTGAACACCCTCTTATTACTGAGAATATTATCTATCCAGATATTTTACTCTAATATTCACCAACCAGGACTGGTAAGGTTCTCCCAATGTTTGCTTCTGTTCTCTATTAGTAATGGTTCTACTAACACTATGTTCCCTTTCAGGCCTACTGGGATCAAGGAATTTTGATGACATAGTTTGGAAACTTTTTGTTTAGGTATATTGGAGAATTGGAGGAATGTTATTTCTTACTATAGTTTTTATGGAGCCAACCTGAGTTTATTTCTTTCATTAACAAGTACTTAAATTTCTATTCTATCGTCCAATTTTTCACTCATTTAATTATCCTATTCTTCTATCTCCACTGTTCTTAATTGGAAATTATTATAAGTCTAATATCAAATTCTCACACACCCTAGAGTTCTCGAGGGGGGAAATGCTAGTTGTCCTGTACAGTACCGCGTTTACGTCGACTTGGCCATATTTATCCTGTCTTATCTTTTGTTTCCGCAGAGAAGTTATTTCATTGTCATGCTGGTATTGCCTGGCTGGTAGTCTAAGTGTGCGACCTACCGGGTGTGTATTAATTTATCTTAATTTTGTTGTGCAAGCCGATTTGACACGGTATGAAAGGAAGGAATGATTTATATAGGTGGCTTTTTTTTTTTTTTTTCTTGTATCGTTGGTGGTTGGTTTTGCGTATTCCACATATTGTTAGAAATAACCTAGTTAGACTTCTCACCGTATACCAAGTGGTATGGACCACCTGCGACGATTATCCTGAACCCAGTTCAACTACCAAGGAATCTTTCACCAACAACAATCGGCGACTCGAGTCTTGCAATCCCTTACTGACAACAATCGACGACTGCTTAGTCTTGCACTAGTTCACAGACTATTCCCAGTCTGGGAAAATATGCAAGGGTATTCGGAAAAGGGGTTGGATATGGAAAGATGGGGGAACGGCGGGTGCAATGTTTGGCAGCTAGATTGGAGAAATCTGGAGATATAAAGGTCATGTTTTCCGCAACTGCTTTTACAGTCTTTGTCCGTCATCATTGGTTTCTCGTCTGTCCTTATCGTCTGCTGTTATCTGTTTCTTTCTCTTTTATGGTTAGTTTGTTTCCATTGATTACTTGGGTTGTTTTATGCATACCATGTTGCTCAACGCCTTGCATCTTGACCAATTCCGCTGTGCGTAAGCCTTGTTGCTTGAGACATATTACGATATCATACGGGCGAGTGAGTAGGTTGGAGGGAGAGAAAGGGGGGATGACAGTATATTGTTTTCCTAAATATTGTACATTACGGTAAACTTCTAAGCTAAGTACTGAAAAAACAAATTGTCGACGGGTCAGGTTCAGAGCACCAAATGAAAACAAGAAGATAGGTCAGGTCTGGCTTCTCGATCACTAACAACAACCAAACAAAAAAATGCCCACGGTAAACAGGTTCGCTCAATGTAAAAGAAAACAGCCAAGCCTCAATCAATTCTGTAGGAAATAATCCCCTAACGACAAGCCCGAAAACCACAATCAAACCCCGAAAAGAAAAATCAATCCAACTCAAAGAAAGTCCAACTGATCCCAATTGTCCAACTATCTATGCTGAATTCCTCTAAATACAACTTTCCCGTTGTCTTCAGAGGGATTCAGCTTAGATAGTTGGACAACTGGGATCAGTTGGACTTTCTTTGGTTTGGATTGATTTTTCTTTTCGGGGTTTTATTGTGGATTTCGGACTTGTCGTTAGGAGATTATTTTATACGGAATTGATTGAGGTTTGGCTGTTTTCTTTTACATTGAGTGAACCTGTTTACCGTGGGAACTGTTGTTTTTATTGTTGTTAATGATCAAGAAACGAGACCTGACCCGTGATATCTTGTTTTCCTTGTTTTTCAGTACTATCATATCGACAAACCACCCACTCTCTGTTATAGGATACCACTGGACATCTCGCCATCCTCCAACCAATCCGTCGCCTCGCGGGCTCGCCAATGACTCTTGGGACCGATAACACGATCTGCCGCATGAACGTCGCAATATCCAAGACACAGAACCACCATCACCACTCAGCCACAGTCCCAGCAGAATTGCGAACCTGGAAAACCAAGATAACCATCACCGACTCTGTTCCGATCATTAGGTTTCCCTTTGAAAGCACTTTTCATATTTATCATATATCTCACGATGCTGTCTACCATTCGGGGTTTGTTCAAGATATTTAGAGACTCCAAACAATCCTGATTACTAACTTGGTTATCTCACATTCTTTAGCATTTACGTCCAAGTTTGCCTCGTCCCTCGCCACGCGCTCTGCTCTGGGCTCGGTTAGGCGGTCGTGATGGTCCACTATGACTACTTCAAGCCCCACCCTCATGCCCCTCCCTCCCTACAAGCCGACGACATCGATTCTCTGTTCGCCAAGGCGCAGGCTGAACGTGTGAATTATGAGCTCTCTTTGGAGCTTACCTATTGCATAGTTACTGGCAATAGCTAAGGTTTATATATTATACTAAAGTTCCTCGCTACTTCATTGCTGCCTGTTGATATTCCCAATATCAACCCTAATCTTATATCTTTAAATCCCTTAATCCCGGGATGCCGGTAAGTCCCTTATCTCCCAAGCACCCAGACCTTTTATTAACTCCATTATCTTATCTCCTCTAGATATTATATCGGTTATATCATTAACTCCTTTTCCCGTCACTTCTGACATGAAGTACTACCATATCGGCAAATCACCCATGTTGCTGTTATAGGAGACCATTCAACATCTCGTCATCCTCCCACCAATCCATTTCCTCGCGGGCTCGTCCGTGACCATTGTGACCGCTAATACGATCTGCCACATGAACGCCGCGATATTCAACAGCGTTCACCTCCCCACTGTTTTCAGGTACATCTCTCCGGGGACGAGCAAAAGGTTTTTCCGGTACAAAAAATACCCTGCAAGCATTCTTGTAAGCACGGATAATGATCTACGTGTGTTCTCGCCCCTATCTATATCCCTATTTGCTGTAACATCTGGGTGTCACCCTACTAACTACACCCCCTGAGTTCAGACTTTCTCGCAAACCTCTATCCCACAGCCCTCCCCTTCTGTTGCAAAACAATGAAGTTCTTATTCTTATTCTTATCCTTATTCTTATTCTTATTCTTATTCTTATTCTTATTCTTATTCTTATTCTCATTCTTATTCTTATTCTCATTCTACAATCTCACAAAGTCACCCCCAGTTCGAGGTTTGTTCAAGACGTTGAGAGGCTACAAACAATCCTGATTATTAACTTAGGCATCTTATATTCTTCAGCATTTATATTTAGGTATACCAGCGCCCTAGCAACCATTGCTACGGGTGTAGTTGCAACTCTGCTCCTCATCCTTAATGACCCCCTCGGGCACAACCCACCCGTCCCCTCCCTCCAAGAGCCCTGGGCCAGCCAGATGGCAGATCTGAGGCCTGAGCTAGCCATCGAGCGGCACCTAGGACCGGAGTGCGAGGGGCATCGTGAATGGTGTCAATTATGAGCTCTCTATTGAGCTTACTTATTGCAAAGTTACGAGCAATAGCTAAGGTTTATGTACGAATGTTCGAAGCTACTTGTTTGCATGCCCATTGATATTCCCAATATCGACCCTAACCTTATATCCTTAAATCCCTTAATCCCGGGATGCCGGTAAGTCCCTTATCTGCCGAGCAGCACCACCTTTTACTTACTCCATTTTCCTATCTCCAGTAGATATTACATCCGTTATATCCTTAACTCCTTTTCCCATCACTTTCGACATCAAGTACTATCATATCGACAAATCACCGCTCGCTGTTATAGGATACCACTCGACATCTCGCCATCCTCCAACCAATCCGTTTCCCCGACAGCTCGCCCATGCACATTGTGACGGATCATACGATCTGCTGCATGACCGCCGCGATGTTCAACAAATGGGGGTGCCCCTCGTGGTTACCGGTAGGTATGCCAGCAGAGCTGCTAGGGGCATGTCCGCAGGGCGGTGTCGCTTCGCTACCAGGCGGGGTTGAACCGGGGTAGGTACAAAGTCGGCGGGCTCCCCCATCTGTCTTTTTTTATTTCCAATTTCTTTTTTCCATTTTATGAACTCCTGTAAAATCATCAGTGGTTTTGAATGCAAAGTTTTGAAGTTGATATTTCCAGATCACTGCAGGAGTCATTTCGTGAGCTGGAAGATTACCAATCTAGTCACTTAGCAGACCTCCCAAGTCACCTGATCTTATGGACCCCAGATAGGGCGTGCAGCCTGCAGCCCGCAGCTAGCGATTTCCAGCTGTGGGGGCATTACACAAGTACCGACCAGATGATCGGATTTGGGTATGAGGAAAGATGATCACATCCTAGTCATTACCACAGAAACCCAAACCTGGCATGCCCATTTTCAGCAACCCAAATGAAAGTAGCAACTTGAGATCCTTTCGTTCGTTTTCGAGCCCACACACACCCCAAGTTATTAACTCGGTAGTGAGGCTCAATACCAGTAATGAAGGGTGAGGGTGGTGGGTCGTCGATATTCTCTGGTAATTTATTGGCCCGGTCACGGTGGACTTGACCTTAATTTACCTATTCTCGTTAGACTAAGATCCTATCTACACACCATTGAGGTGTGCCTAAGCCTGAAAAGGGCAGACGAACGAAGGGATAAAGTAGCCTGAAGGGAAAGGACGTTGGAAATGTTGATATCTTTTTTTTTATTTTTATTTTTATTTTTAAACCTGCTGTGTGGAGTGGGTGTTCGAGGAATCCTATTTATAATTTGTTTTGTAGCATTAGCAAATTCGTGATTTCTTGGCATTGCTGTGCTAGAATTAAGCATAGGTTACCATAGAAATGGATGAAATTTGCGAACTCCATCCCAGGAACTTTTAACTACAGGCCAATAAGATTGAGGCTTGGGAGTAAAATGTGATTGGTGGGGAGGAGAAAGTACAAGTTTTAGAGGTAACAGTAGTTCACAGTAGAGTGACTGTAAGGTAGAAGAGATAATGATGTACTGGAGGCATACCAAAAAGATGAGAAAACTTCAATTTGAGAAGGATAGATTCTGACATAAAAGTAGTTCTTTTTAATTGCATGGTAATCAATTGATTCAGTTTATATTTTTTTTTAAAGCTATTTCATGAAGGAATAGTGGTATAATACACTGAATTTTTTGTTGCATTATATTTTTCATTATGACCTCAGGTTTGTCAATGAATAGAGATAACAAACAACATATAGTACTGAAATATTAAGTGGTAAATATCAGTTCTCTCACTATTCATTATGGTCCTCTCTCTTGTGTTAACTTTGATAATTACTTTCAGTAACCGCCACTACCTATCCTTTTCTCTTTTTTTCTCTTTTGTTTTGTTTCAAAAACTTCTGGAGTCTTGCTTTTCTGCTATCAGTAATATGTCCTCACTAACAAGTCCTCCATGAACTACTAGAATAGAGAGAGAAAAAAAGGAGTTCTCAGCCAAAAAGAATCTATAAACTCTATACTAATACTGTCTAACGCAATGACCCAAAAAGGCAGGAGGAAGCTTGGAGTCAAGCACAGAAAACCTAGGTTTTGATATTCTTTTATCATCATCACTTTCCTACAATACTTACTATTTCCTCTTCTAATAATGATATGGACCTCCTCAGATCTCATATGTAAATCAAAGCTTTTAAATTATTTGGAATTTCTCAGAGAATTATATCTGAATGGGTGAAAATGAAGAAAAGATTGAGGGTTTAGTAAATTAGACTTACAAATCTTTCTACATCCAAAAGTCAAGTTATTAGTAAATAGCCTGAAATTGCCTCCAAGTGTAGTAAGTAAGATTTATGAAAGGAAGAGAAAAAAGTCAGACAATAAGAAGGAAGTGGGTTAGGAGATATTCAATGGAAATATTAATGGTTGTATATCTCATTACAGAAAGATCTATTTTCAAGTTCTTCAATGGAAGCTTTAAAAGATTTTTGAAAAGAAATTGAATTAGTTTCAGAGCTGTTACCAACAAGTACAAAAAATAAGTTATTTATTATTACTTAATGCTAGAAAGTTATTAAAAATACTGATAGACAAGAAATAGGTCCCAGAAGATTACAACAAACTTATAATTAACTGGTTAATCTTTAACAAAAGAAAATAATGAGTCACTCTTTCTTAGTACTACTGCTGAATAGGGACTTCTTCTAGGTGATGGTTTTTTTCATCCTCTTAATAGATTTGCTACAAGCAATATTTTTAATTTTGATAAAACATAACATGCTTTTGAGTACTTTAATGATCATACATATAGTTCCGAGAGACCTTAAACCTTGTAGGTTGAAGAGAGAAAGTGAGGTTAAGATTGGAGAATAGCAAGCTTCATTTGATATATGTCTGCAGATAGTTTTAATAGAGTTCCTCCTCTCATTATCTTTCATAGAATCAAAAAGGTATTGGAGAAGAGAGGTACATCCTATCCTAGTATACTTTTTGAATTTAATGAAAAGGTCAATCAGAGCAGACCAATCTTGAATTTACTCTCCCACTAGCTCATGTCATGAAAAATTAAAACTTCCCAAGTTACTTTCCCAATTTTACCTGAAGACTTGTGTTTTTATGCCATTATCAGGCAATCTCTCTAGTAGAGAGATATGTCCTGGCAGACTGTGCAGTTCTGTTCAGGGTTGCTCCAGAATAGGAGGGAGTGTTTATCTTGCAAAACAAAAGAAACGGTCTCCATTACTCAGATGCATTGGTGAAGATCAGAAAGCTATATCTGTGGATCCCATACAAATGTCTATGCAGACAAGGGGTATGTTTTCTAATTTTTATGCCCACCTGAGCACAGGGGGTGAGGAGAAGAGATGTGTATTTTATGGTGGTACCATTCCATAGAAAAACAAGCAATTAAGTCGGAAATTCACTGCCACAAAATACTCATCACTTTCCTTCACCCACAGCATATCAAGTGAAAAAAAACCATACTCAGGAAATCCTCCTTGCAATACTCATTTGAAAATAGAATCAAGGACTATTCCCTATTGGACTTGACTGGCAAGAATGATAATTCTGTAAATTCTCACAATATTTCACCCCTTGAAACAGAGATATATATATCTCCAAAATAGCAAAACAGTCTAATCAAACTCCACAAACATCACACCCTTACAGCTATCCTAAATACTATTGAATAATCTACCATGATCTAAAACAATCATCTAGCAATAGATCAATGATCCAGAAACCAACATCCTATGCCACCCAGCATAGAGCCAAAAAAAAACCTCAACTAATAAAACAATAAGCCTAAGTATAATACCTGATGCCAAAAGGCATAGGGTATAATGGCAAAACCAAACAACAAAATACAAAACTAACAATACCATAGGCTAACCAGTAGAGGGTGTGAAAGAAATACAACAATCAAACCCAATACCTGATGTCTCACAACATCTATATGAAAATCACAATCCACTGATCCTAACTCCATGTCTTATAGGCAATCCAGCAAGCCAATGGCAACCATGAAGCAAAGGAAAAGGGGAAAAAGGATTCGAAAGATGGGGAGGAACAAAATAGATGAGGAATCGGTATTCTGGAAAACCAGGAGAAAGAATAAGTGAATATCAGGCCAGTTACAAAGTGCCTGCAGTATGATCAATACAGCACAGGGAAAGAACAATAGAATACTACCTGCAATAGTGCAATATATCTATAATCAGGACTTGTGTCTAGATACAGGAGCTGTTATAGGTGGTAACCTATACGAACTAAATATAATGGGGAAGGCGTGGTAGGCTTGCTAGTGCTCGATACCTAAGGGAGACTGGGGAGGCAATGCTTAGAAGGCCTAGCAATATTTATCCATGCCCTGAATGAGTGCCTCATCCATGATACATCTGAGATGAAGGTTTAGTGTTTCCTTCGATGGGGTGGTGCAGTAAAGCTACACTTGCTGTTTATCATTACTCATTGTTTTTCTATACATCTTTTGAATCCTTGATTTTTTTTTCCTGCTGTTAAATATGAGGTTTCTCTGTGACTTCTTGATGGGGGAGTCAATTATATGTTCACACTATTCTTGTTTCTTTCTTTTCTTTTCTTTTTTTCCCGCCTGATTTTTCTCACCTATATCAGTAGGAAATCAACCTAATCAAAGCATCCACCAATAAACTCCCAACGAATCACAATCTTGATTCTTTGGGGTAATACAACCTAATACCCTCTGGGAAAACTTATGCTGCTGAAATATTGCAACACATTATCCTCAGCCTGCACAAAATGGTTTCTGCGATTAATTTCCATAGCTCACTTTCTTGTTACATTAAATTGATGTACCAGGTGAATTTAGTGCTATCATATCCACCACCTCAGATATGACTCAGGGAGTGGGGTATGTTGCAATATGGTAGAGGTTGTCAGGGGCTTCCTGATAACCTCAAACTAGGAGTAGTCTAGACTGATGTGTAGAGTAGTATTTTAGGAGTAATTTGGGTTGGAATGAGCAGTCATTTGGGTTGGGATGAAATGAGGAGTATCAGAGAAAGGAAGGGATAGAACCACCAAGATCTGATGGAGATCTGTGTGACTGTGTTTTTCCATAGTATATAAGTTATATTCCACTTTAGTTATTGATGAGAGAGATTAAGTCACTCAATTGATTATCTATTTTCATACAATTATATTCAAACTCTTCATACAAACACTTTACTATATATATTATTTACTTCAGAGTTGTTGGAATCTAGCAGGAGTTATTGGGTGGCTTCCTGATAACCTCATACCAATAAATAGAGTGTCTAGAATGATGTGAGAATAACTGAGATGTAATGGAATAACTAGAATAGAATGGCAAGAATAGAATAGAATAGGAGAATGGAATAGATATAGGTAACCTACAGAATATCTAGGAGGTTGGATTATTTGTAGTATATAACTGTAACCTGTTCTGGTGTTAAGAAAGATTAATAATGAAAGAATCAAGTCTTCCTATAATATATCACTATTCTCACTAAAAACATTTTACAACACTTTATCATAACCTTCATACACTTTTGGTTCTAACTTCAGGTTATGAGCTTGGACATTGCTCCTATAACTCCAATCTTTAAAACATACAATCAAACTTTTATATATATCTTTCTTTTCCTACTTCTCTTAATCTTTCTCCTCCTATTTACATTTATCTCCTCCTATCTTGATATTGAGCCTAACTCCTCCAACAGAAACCAATTACGAAAAAAAGAAAAGATAATGAACCAACTCACTTCTACAACCTCTGCAATCACCATTGACCCTACTCAAATGAATACTACATATCAATCCAAGTATGGCGAATTCCTGAAACTTAACCACCTAAACTTCTCTCAGTGCCATAAACATACTGAGGTCACCCTTGGTACTGAGGATGCCTTCAAGCTCAGACAGGGAAATGAGCTTCCCCTACCAGATTACCAATACATTCAACTTGCCAATTTCGGATATCATGAAGGTAAAGCAATTACTTTGATTTTTGAGTCTTGTACAACCAGTGCCCAGTAATATCTCAATGGGCTCACTGACCATAGGAAGATGTAGAATCTCCTCCACAAAAAGCTGAACATAGCTTCTACAAGAGCCAGCTGTATGTCAACTCTCAGCTAATTCTCAAGAGCTTGACCAGTTCAAGGTAAACTAATTGCCAAATATATTTCAACATTGCTTTATTTCTATGACCAATTGACTGATATAGGGGAATCCATGATGGAGTCAGTATTAATAATACATCTTCCTATGATGCTTCTAGCTTCCTTTGACACCTTCAGCGATATCCTACTAGGTCAGTCAACAGTCAATGAATTAATCACGAAGGTAAAAGATCCACAGGATACCATATGTACCTGACAAATAGACTATCATGGCATGAATATAAGTATTACAATTGTTAATGGAAGTGCTTTGGCTGCTCAAACAAAGGTCCATTTTAACCATTTTTGTGGTAGAGAAGAGAAGCTGTTTGTAGGTACAAGAGATAGTAACAACATGCTGAGTTGTGGGTATTACAACAAGAGGGGCCATAGGCAGAACACCTATTTCAAGAAGAAAGCTGAAAAAGCTTGTGGAGGATAGTTGGGAGGTGAAAGGAAAGCTGATGAGAAAGATGATGAGATGGGTGGGGGGGTCCATCCTGGTGCCACATATGCTTCTGTTAAGGCCCTAGTTGCAAAACTAACCCTAGTAACTAAGTTAAATTGAGCAAATAATAACCATAGCTGGATCATCAACTCAGGAGCATCTCACTACCTCTATCACAACCACCATCTCTTTGTGAACTTGAAATGTCTCCCTAAACCAATTATGGTTCACTTGTATGATAATTCGACAGTACTACCAATCTCAGCTGGTATGATCCACCTAATTCTACCCTCTCAAACCATTTCCATCAAGGCCCTATTCATTCCCCTCTTAAAAACATCTCTCTTATCAGTCAATTGTTAGTAAAATACCAAATCACATTCAGGGATGAGGAATGCTTTCTCGATAATTGTATTATTGGATTCTTGTCCGCTCGTATTCATTGCCTAATTTCCCAGGATTCAAACCATAGCTTGATGACAAACAATACTGGTCAGCCCACCTTAACAAACTCCACAGTCCTACCATCAATTGATCTTTGGGATCAGTAGCTAGGATATCCTGGCTATCAGATGGTGTATATGATAATACCTTATGAGGCCTTCAGTAGAAACCTATTTGAGAGATCTTTCATCTATAAGATCTGTGTGAAAGTGAAACATCAAAGATAGTTTGAAAGAAAACTGGCCCCTCATATAACTTATTCATTTGAGTTGTTTCATTTGGACCTCTCTGGTCCAATAAGACTGAAGTTGGTTTCAGGACTTCACTTTTTTATCTTGTACATCTATGATTTCTCATGGGTGACCTTGGTATACTTTCTATGTGGTAAAATAGGTATTGAAATCATAGCGGCTTTCCTGGAATTTAAGGCTGATCTTGAGAAATGTTTTCTTGATTGACCTATCATCTGGTTTCAGTATAATAACTGAAAGGGGAAATATAACAACAGCCTATTCTATGTAATCTTGAGAGTTTCTGGTATCTCCTTTGAACCTTCACCTACTTATACTCAGTACAAGAATGGAGTTAGCATAAGGATGATATGTACTATTGTGATGAAGGCTTGTGTGATGCTTTTGGACTCCGGCTTTCATGATGAGGTCTGGGCACAGGTAGTGAGTACAGCAGTTTACCTCCATGTGCGATCACCTTCTTGTTCAGTTAATGGCCTTACACCTTATGAGAAGCTCTTCAGCGAGAAAACAGAACTGGGATATCTTCACTGGTTTGGTTATGTTGCCTACAAGTTGATTCCTGAGGTATAGAGAAAAGGGAAGTTTGTCGAATGAGTGAAGAGGTGTGGTTTTCTGGGATAGATCTATGACACCACAAAAATATGGTGCCTTTGTGATCTGTTGGGCACCTGAGTGATCCAGGCTTCAGATGTTTGTTTTGTGGAATCTGAGATTATTAGCAAATGGGAAATTGATATCGAAGAGTTAGATTTGATGAAATCCTGTATTCTAGAAAGTATTCCTTTGGAGGATAATGATCCTGTATCTATTGAAGTTGACCATGTCCCTGTTGTTCCTCTAGCTACACATACAGTTGAAATTGTCCTCTTTATTCCTGCAGATGAAGTTGATCAGGTAGCCCATGCATGTAGTGAAGTAAGATCTATGAATATCATGGCTCATCCAGACAAGCACAATGAGGCAGTCATTATGGAAGATAGTGATCTAAGGCCTGCAAACCTGCCAGCACTAATATTATACCATTCCAGATTTATATGTCATTTGACTCAAGCATATCAATTAGTGCTTGAGTATAGAGCAAGTGACAAGATTGAGGAGGACCCACTTAGCTACTGAGAAGTCCTTAGTCAGAGTCGCAGTACTTGTTGGAAAGTCACTATGCACATGGAGTTTTTTTTTTCGTCTCTTTTGGAGAACAAAACCTGGATGTATTGTTCCACAGTCCCAGATAGTGCACACCTGATTTCTAGCAAATTGGTATATATTTTGAAAACAAATCCTAATGGAAGTTGTCAGTTTAAGGCAAGATTGGTTTTAGGAGGATTTGAGCAAATGCAATTTTGTGAGACCTTTGTTCTGGTTGCTAAACTGGTGAGTTTATGGATGGTTTTGGCCCTTTCTTCACTGCATAGATGGGATATTGATTATGTGGATATTGTAACTGCATTCTTGAATCCTCCCATCAATAATAATATATATATGTATCTACCAGAGGGTATCGAATCTCTTGATCTTATGAAGCCAACTACTACCAACATTTGCAAGCTCAATAAGGCAATTTATGGTCTTAAGGAAGTACTGAGACTATGGTACCACTAGATCCATGAATATCTGTTGTCTGTCGATCTTTAGAAGTCTAGGAATGATCCAAACTTATACCAATCATCTGATGGTAAACTCATCCTGTTACTTTACGTGGATGACTTATTAATTACTGCTAAAGGTCACCCCCAGATTGATCAGGTCAAAGAACAACTTCATAGCTGTTATAAGATAAATGACTTGAGCCTCACAAGACAGTTTCTTGGGCTTGAAATTGATCATTTACCAGACAAAAGCCTTGCACTTAATCAAGCATAAGTTGTCATGAAGGTTTTACGATGGCTTTACATAGAGGATTGTAATAGTGTATGTACACCCAGAGAAACTGGCCAGAAATTATTGCCAGCTGAGCATATGGATAAGGAGGTTGAACCACGTGAGTATCAAGCTTTAGTTGAGAGTTTAATGAATTTAAGTATCAGAACTTGACCAGATATCACTTTCGCAATTTCCACTTGGAGCAAGTTCAATACATAACTACTAACAAAACAACTCCTTACTATGAAATGTATTCTCTGATACCTCAAACAAACAACTGCTTTGACTCTGATTTAGGGTTGTACTCAGAATAGTAATATGGTCAGATTTACAGATTCAAACTTTGCTAGAGATTTAGATGATGAAAAATCTAGTACTGATTATGTCTTTACTCTTACTAGTGCAGCAGTCTCTTGGAAGTGTAAGAAACAATCCTTGGTATCGCTGTGAACAACTGAAGCAGATTATATTACCTGTTCCGAGGGTGTATGAGAGGCTATATGGCTGTCAACCTTATCAGAAAATCACAAATGATTGATTAAAATAACCCAATCTGACTGTTCAACTACACCTTTCTGACAGCCAATGTGTGATCATCCTAGCTACCAAATACATTGACATTAAGTATTATTTTGTCTGCGATTCCTGTACCAATAGCTATGTGTGACTTAGTTATGTATGAACCACTGAGATGACTGCCTACATCATGATGAAATCCCTCTCATGTGATACTCACTAAGAGTATACTAGAGCCATGGTTTTGATGGAATTAAGTTGAAGGGTGAGGATATCTTAACTTTGGCTTTTGGGTCAGAGGTTTCTACAGTCTTTGAGGGTTTTCAGATGTTTATCTTTTCCTATTCTGTGTATCATGTATGGAACACTTTTTTTCCTAGCCAAACCTTTAGGCAGGCTTTTTTTTTTTTTTTTTTTTAATGAGGTCATGAGGTTGCTGATGTTATCATTATTTGTTTTTTTGCTGTTTCATTTCAGTGGGAGGTTATCTGGAAGGATAAGAGTGTTGGAATCTGGTAGGAGTTATTAGATGGCCTCCCGATAACATCATACCAATGAACTGAATGTCAGGAATAATATGGAAATAACTGGGATGTAATGGAATGACTGGAATGGAATAGCCGAAATGGAATAGAATGTGAGAATGGAATGGATATAGCTAACCTACAGAATATCTAGGAGGTTGGATTATTTGTAGTATATAACTGTAACCTGTTCTGGTGTTAAGAAAGATTAATAATGAAAGAATCAAGTCTTCCTACAATATATCACTATTCTCACTAAAAACACTTTACAACACTTTATCGTAACCTTCATCCACTTTCAGTTATAACTTCAAGGGTGGGTGTTGTCAGGAATATGTTAAAAGAATGTTCCGGAATGACATTGATACTTGGTGTTAGGAATGTTGGTTGGTATTTGGAATGATGTGGTTGGTATTTGGTGTAAGGATGCTGTTGTTTGGAATGAGAGTTGGTACGGAATGAAAGGGAAATTCTGGTGGTTGTACAGGATTTTGGAGTGCATAAATAGTTGATGCCATCACCATCAATGCTTGAATATCAACATCTATCAACTATAACAAAACTCACTTTATTTTGCTTACTCTATTTTTCCACGCCTTATACTTTTCTCTCTCTCAATCCTTCTCTCCGAATTTCAGGTTATGAGGCCAGCTCTCTGAGTGCACAACTTGTAGCCTACATCTACCTACGTCCACCTCATTTCATCACACCTACTTTGGCTCGTTTCACCTGTTTCATTTCTTTTCATTTCGCTTCCTACAAAAGCTTTCTTCACTCCGTTGCCACACCTCAAGATCCACCATGTAGCCACTCAATCAAACCAGCAGCACCACTCTTCCTGCCCTCACAACGGACCCCAGACCTTCACGTATTTATGGGGATAAACTCTACCATTGTAAGTATAGGGAAACAAGCAAGCTAACCCATTACAATTACGCATGCTGGAAATGTGACGTTGAATTCTTTCTACAGGCTGAATCTACCCTAGTGATTGTGCTTGGAGAAGAGGTTAACTCAGAGGGTCGTGGAGCAGCAGACTTCGAGCACTGTTCTGGTAAAGTGGCCCTGATGATAAATGCATCCTGTCATTCATCTGTTAAGACTTATATTAATGGCATGAGAGATCTCCACCTCATGCGTGAGGAGGTAAAAACAAAACTAGACACCTCGAACACCTGTGCTGGCCATACTGAAATCCTTAGAAGCTGTAACCAACTGCACCATACCGTTAACTCCACACTCGCAGAATATATAACCCATCTACTAGATTGCCGTTAGGGGTTAGAAGGATCAGCACAAGCAATTCTGGATGAAACCGTCATCATGCACCTAGTCACTACCATGCCTGCGAAGTACAACTCCATCATTGATATTATAACCCATCAGTCAGCAGAACGCTAGACAGTGGACTATGTGATCACCACTCTCATTGAATGGGAGATGTCAGTTCGAAATCGACAAAGTGAAGTTGGATCGAATGCAGCTGTCAGCAGCATGATCACATCCAGGGATGTTTTGTTGTCTACGAGTAGAGAAGGTGGAGGCTTTCGCCATGGTAGAAGAGGACGAGGTCGATTTCGTCAATGTGGAAAATTCCGAAACAACCAAGAGACTTCTCGAGCAGCCTTTTCGATCTCTTGTTGGTACTGTAATAGACAGAGTCATAAGCAAGAGGATTGCCTTACGAAAAAGAGAACAGATAAGGCACAATTGGAACAACTACCAGTGAGAAAGGCCTCTTCAGCCAACAGTCCTTCAGAATCAGCTTTCATGACAGCGAAGGCGCTTATTGCTGCCCCTCCTCGAATTCTTGGCAATGAGGCTTGGGTTATTGACTCAGGTGCCTCTCACCACATGTGTGATGAGAGGAAACTTTTTAGCATCCTTCAAACCCTGCCAATGCCAGTTAAGATTTCAATAGAAAATAGCTCATATATGATCACAACAGCTTCCGGCCTCATCTCCCTTCAGCTTCCGAGTACCAGCATCTTGATCAATGCCTTCTTTGTACCACAATTCCAATATTGTCTACTCTCAGTTAGTAGGCTTTCAGTACGATATCATGTTTGGTCTATGGATGAAGTATGCTATATAGGAGACCTTTATGGTAGAAGTGGTCGTAGCATAGCACTTGGAAATTTAATTGATGGTCTGTATCAGTTATGTACCTCCCTGGCTTCAGCTCGTGCTAGTTATAGTCAAACCACTAGCAACATATCAGTTTTGGTCAACAGGGCGTCACCACAGAAGATACCACTCACCTTGTGGCACCAGAGACTTCCCCACCTCAGTCTCGACACCATCAAACTCCTCATTCCGCCATCAGCCTACGATGATACATCGATTCTACAAGGCATATTGGTATATATGTGTCAAGTCCAAGGATCAATAGAAGATAGAGTGAGCGCCAGTCGAGTACACGAAACACCCATTTCAGTTAATTCATTCTGACCTTTGTGGACCAATCACGTCTGAATCGATATCCGTGCTTAAATATTTTATTGTGTACATCGACGACTTCTCACAATCAGTCTGGGTTTATTTTTTGCGATTGAAAACAGCAATCGAGGTTATTTCTGTTTTTCAGGAGTTCAAGGCATCTCTTGAGAATAAATACCTTGAATGGCCTATCGCACGGTTCCGGTACAACAATGGGCACGATGAATATGACAACCTTTTTCACAGAATAGTGTGTGTCTCGGGAATCTCATTCATGCCTTCCCCTCCTTACACTCAATATAAAAATTGTGTCAGTGAATGGATGATTAGGACCCTTGTTACCAAAGCACAAGCATTGTTGTTCGACTCCCAGTTAACTGATCAGTTCTGGGCTGAAGCGATTAATACCATGGCATATCTACACGGCCACTAGCCATCCTGCCCCATACAAAATAAGACTCCCTACGAACAACTACACAATTGCAAACCGGATATCGGTCATCTTCGTCGGTTTGGATGTGTTGTGTACAAGGTAATACCAGAGGAGCAAAGGCAAGGAAAGTTTGCTGAACACGTGCGGGAATGTGGCTTCCTTGGAGATGTTCACGACACGTCAAAGATCTGGAGACTTTGGGACCCAGTTGGAAAGCGTATTGTCCAAGCTTCAGATGTGAAGTTTGACGAATCATGGGTCATTGGAAACTCTGTTAGAGGTGATGATGAGTCTGGTGCGAGTATACTGAGGACATTCATTGGAGATGGAGATGAGGATGATGATCACGCTTGCAATCCAAATCAGTTGGAAAATGAGAATGAGGATATCATGGAAGACATAGGAGATGCAGATGGGGACATTGTTGAGAACAATCACCCTTGCATGCCTGAACCGCATTGAGAAGAGACTCCTACCAAAGGTGTACCTGCATTACAAAGAGAATCCCGTAACCGAAACCACTGGGTTGAAAACCCCGTCGAGAATATACCTCCATTACAAAATGAATCCCGTAACTGAAACTGCTGGCTCAAAATCCTTGCTGAGAGTATAACTGCATTATGAAGATCATCCTGTAACCATCTGACAGCTTGTATGGCTGTCGAGGATAGCATCGTGGATGCTATGGTGGATCAGTGCGACCCGACTAGCTACCAGGAAGCACTTCATCAGTCGTTTTCAAAGCACTAGAAGAGTGCTATGAGAGAGGAATATCAGTCCCTCATGATGAACAAAATGTGGTCATATGTGAGCAGCAAGGTGATACCCACTCACATGAATATTATTGGATGCTGATGGGTATTCCAGAAGAAGACCAATCCAGATGAAAGCCTGAGATATAAAGCATGCATGGTTGTTAAGGGATATGAGCACATCCCCTGAGTTAACTTTGGAGACACATTTGTACCTGTGGCAAAGCTTGTAAGCTTGTGGTTGATTTTAGCATATGCTTCACTGCATCAATGGGATGTGCATCATATGGATGTGGTAACTGCCTTTCTGAATCCCCCTATTGATAACCCTGTATACATACAGCTTCCCGAAGGCATTGATTGGTTAGGTCCTGAAGTGGATTCGAAAAAGATCTGTGAATTGAAAAGGCACTTTATGGACTTAAGCAAGCTCCCTGGCTATGGTATAAGCATATCAATCAATTCTTAATGTCGATCAACGTCTGATGATCTGAAAATGATTCAAATTTATACATTCGATCATCTTATCCTCTGAAAGGAAATGTTCCCGAAGTTCTGGATTCTGCTCTATGTTGATGATCTACTGATAACTACACGAGATACACAGAGTATCGAAGATGTTAAGACACTGCTGCACCAGAAATATCGAATGAATGATCTAGGAATGATTTGTCAGTCCTTAGGTCTCCAAGTAACTTGGGCTAACCCTGACACTATTCAAGTACATCAATCTCGGTTCATCACAACAGTCCTAAAATGCATAGGTTTTAACCACTGTAACAGGGTAGCGACTCCTATGGAACCTGGCTCAAAGTTACGATCGTCACTGGATATGGACAGGAGTACATCAGTCAACACTGGCAACTATCCGTGCTTGATTGGAAGCCTATTGTACCTTGTTGTCGGCACATGTCCAGACATTGTATTTGCAGTGGCCACACTAAGTAAGTTCAATTTGCGACCAAACACCACCCATCTTGATACTGTGAAACGCCTGGTGCGCTATCTCAAGCATTTGCAGAACCTCACACTTACTTATGGAAAAACAAATGAACCTAGCAGACATTACCAGCAGGACCTACATGGATATTCAGACTCCGACTATGCTGGCGATACAGAGGACTGGAAATCTACAAGTGGTTATGCCTTCATCTTTGCTGGCACTGCAGTCTCTTGGAGAGCAAAGAATCAAAAGTTGGTTTCACTATCCACTTTGGAAGCTGAATACATTGGTTATTCAGAAGCAGTAAGAGAAGGAATATGGATGAAATGTCTTTACGACAAGATTACCGGAGAAGTATCAGGACCTCTTCTTATTTCCTGTGATAATCAAGGAGCGATCGATATCACCAGGAATCCAAAGTTCCATGAGAGAACAAAGCATATCGATATCAAATATCACTTTGTCCGTACATCCTACAAGAATGGAAATATAGAACTCAATTTTGTCCCGACTACCAAACAATACACTGATGTTCTTACAAAATCACTGCCCCGTAATGCTCATTGGAAACACACCTCATGCTTAGGTCTCGTAAAGGTATTCTAGGATCTGGTTAGGTAAAGTCGGTTTAGGCTTTGATCAGTCTTTCGGTTATTTTTATTTCTCTTAGTTACTTTTTCAAACTTAGTTGCTTTTCAAACTTGTTTACTTTTCTTTACCTGTATGGTGGCATTCTTTTTCCCTGATCACAAAAACTGACAGGTTTTTAATGAGGCCAGCCAAAGTTACCATGTCTTTTCTTTCATGTGTCTTCTTCCTTGCACTCTACGGAGTACTAGGAAGAGTGGGAGTATTGTCAGGAATGCGTTAAAAGAATGTTGCCGGAATGACATTAGTACTTGGTGTTAGGAATATTGGTTGGTATTTGGAATGATGTGGTTGGTATTTGGTGTAAGGATGCTGTTGTTTGGAATGAGGGTTAGTATGGAATGAAAGGGAAATTCTGGTGGTTATACAGGATTTTGGAATGCATAAATAGTTGATGCCATCACCGTCAATGCTTGAATATCAACATCTATCAACTATAACAAAACTCACTTTATCTTGCTTACTCTATTTTTCCACGCCTTCTACTTTTCTCTCTCTCAATCCTTCTCTCCGAATTTCAGTGGGGAACCACCACTGAACGAGTGAGAGGTTATGATTAGGGATAGATCTAGACTTGAGCTATGAGACTGTAGTTTCCCATAATCCCATCACCCGCTCTATCCTCCAGTAGTTTATAATTCTGGGTGGGAGCTCGTGAGAATAGCCCCCTCAGCTCACAAGAGTTCAAAAGGACAGCAACAACCTTCCCTCCCCCAATACTCGGACCCTCCAGAAAAGAAAATGACTTCTTCCCCATCACATTTTCAATCCCCGTTCGAGGTTTACCCTCCCTTAGTATATTTGTAAATACCGCGCTAACGGAATATCCCAAATGCCCTCTCTCTCGCTCGCACTGTGCATAACAGGCTGTGCGACTGTATCCCTTAGGTCTTCTAAGCCCGACTACATCTGCTACAGCCATATCAGCTAGGCAGAAACCTGCGCGGGGCCATGTCTTGGATTGTTGACAGGCGCTTTGCTAGGTCGTCTAGGTCGCGTAGGGCGCTGATTCGGGGAAGGTCCCCCTATAAACTTGCCCACGCGCGGGCAGGGAAGATTTTCATAGGACGCAAACATTCGTGCATTCAATACATCATGGCCACATCACTGAGGGGGTATCTTCTCCCGTCCTGGCTCCAGCACTCAATGATTAACAATTCCCATCATGTATCTCTCCATCCATCCATCTATCCGCCAAGCCATCCACCCATCCAGCCTTTCGTGTCTGTGTGCGCGGGTAACGCTATTGTACTATAACTCGGTAGAGTAAGAGCGTGCTTTCTAATAACTCAAAGCCAGCGGCCTGCGGTCGCAAAATCCGTCTTCCACAACTCGAATCTCGCGGCCTTCGGCCGCATAATCCTTCTTCCATCACTCCAAATCGTGGTCTTCGGCCGCATAATCCATCTTCCATAAATCAAAACCGCCGGCCTATGCCTACACGTCCTCCTCCCTAAGGCCAACTCTGAAGCCAAAGTGACTACAAAACTACCACCACCACAGCTAACGTTCTATCTGTTCGACATCCGACATCTGCCATCACTCGAAGGAGCATCAACCAGGCTATCGCCCAATCACTTCAAATTCTAATCATTGCACCTCACGTTGAACCCATTGGACAGGTGTGAAATGCACTCGGTCTAGATTTTCAATGTTTGATGGGGTGCAATATACTTAACCTGGTTGGAGTACCCGACCGAAGGTGCGAGTTTATCTTTAATTTTCACGTGATTTTCCACACAACCAACCTCCACCACCCCCATCTCAATACAGGGACACATCACCGTACACATATCATCCCATCGATGTTTGCTTTGGAGTAAGGTGGGTCATGTGATTTTGAAAATGAGTATAAAACGCCCCCTGCTCGCCCCAACCCTTTTTCTATTTTGTCTTGACACCGACGAGGAAAGTTCTCCAACCGCCCACCTATGCATCCACCGATTTTTTGCGATCCCCTAACTCCATGAAGCAGTAACCGTGGTTTATCTTCAACTCGGAAAAGCTCAAATTCGTTGATTGGCCAAGTCAAAGTTCTATGAATGAGCCCCTTCCTTTAATAGGTGATATTCGATCTAATCAGGGTGATAGTCTTGCCTATCACCGCGCTAAAGGTGCATGAAATTCGGTACAGACGAAGGGAGGCCTTTTGTCCCCTGGCTGACCGTTCCACTCATCGTAGACCCAATCCTGGGGGAAGTAAGCATCTCGGACAGGAGGGAAAAGCGGAAAGAATAACAACAGGTAAAGGTCTGGATGATGCCTACACGATAACCCTTCCACGAATGAAGGCGCAGAGCAGGAGTCGACCCAAACCTGGACTGGAAGCTCGATTTGGATATCGAATACCGAACGGCCCTTACAAGCCGACGAGCTTTGTCACGCCTTAGGTGTAAAGATGGGATCTAATGATTTGGATCCTGAGAAGGTTCCTGCGATACAAACACTCTTGGGATGCGCGCGGGGCTCCTCATGTTTGAAAAAGCTTCATCCACCGTCCGGCTCGTCCAGTACAGTCTGTAGGAGTATCTACTCAACAATCTCACCCTTTTTCAATGTCCTCACTCTCTGATCGTCGAGGTTTGCCTCACACCTCAAATTTCGACGCAACAAGGATCCTTCGCCAACACTTGCCGCAGCCCCACCGACAGCCCCCCTTGTGCAACATGCTTCTTGCTCTTGGGGAATTCAAGCAAGAAGGCAAACGCCAGAATATAATATTACTAGCAATAGAGCTTTTCGATAACTTTGACCAACACATATCCTCTCTGCTGCTTTTACGGCTTTATAATAAAGAGAAGGCCCGGATTGAGCCAAGATTTTAGGGAAGGAATGCCCCTAAGGGATTGACGGCACTTCACGGAGCAGTATATACTGGGGTTCCCGAGATTGTTACTGCGCTGTTGGATATCAACAAATGGGATGTTAATACAACTGATTATATTGTTAGGACGGCACTCAGATGGGCGGTGAGAAGAGGTCATGCGGAAGTACTGGAGATCCATTTGGAACGAGATAATGTCGACCCGAATATGGCAGACACGGAGTATGGTCAAACACCTCTCTCCTTGGCTGTCGAGAACGGACACGTAGCAGTCGTAAACCTGCTCCTTGAACGAGAGCACCTCAATTCCAATCCAGCAGAGATTGGTGATGGCCGGACTCCACTTATGGGGGCCGCAGAAGCTGGGAATGGTAAAGTAGTCGAGATGCTTTTGGCACGTCATGATCTTGATTTCCACACACCATGCTTCAGCGGCAAAACCGCACTTTCACTAGCCACCTCGAAGGGGCATTCACCAGTTCTCCGATTACTCTCAGGACATAATCGTTCCCTCGCAAACTCACCTAATATCAACGGAGCCCATGAGCACCCCCTCACCAGGGCTGTTAGGCCCCCCTTGACCCTCCTCTCAACCGCCTCCCCAAGCCTCCTTCTACCTACAAACTCTGACACCACTCCTCTGGATATTGGTGAAGCCACGGAGTGCGCCTCGCCAGAACCGCTCCACCTCCCGTCACCCGAGCCGTTAGACCTTCCTCAACCCACACCTCAACCGATCCTTCCAAGTGCCAGTCCGCCAACAGACCCTGACACCACCACCCCCCCGATTCATGATCACCATTTGAGAACCTTATTTGGCTCCTGTATCTGTTGGAACGGACCCAACTCCCAGCAATAGATATATTCCGCCACCGCAGGCGATATTCCATGATTCTTTCCCGGCTCTGTGTGGATACTACCAGAGGTGCTTCGTAACCAGCTTGATCACTTTTTTTTTCTCCTAGGTTTCCGGAATACCAATTCCCCGTCCACTTCTTTTCCATCTTTCCCTCCCTGTTTTTCCTTTTTCTTTGATGCAGGCTGGCATGGGGCCTGGTTCTCGACCTATGGCCATCTTCCATCTTTTCCTCGTTTTCCTCTCGGGGGGATCATCATTTGCTTTTTCATACTTCTTCTGTCTACTTTTTTTTTTTTTGTTCTTTACAACAGTTTCTCCTCAGCCATGCTGTATTATGAGTCAGCTGGTGTGGCTAGATGTAGAGTTGGTATTGAAAAAAGCCACCCTTCATCCATGTGGATATCAGCTATTATTTACAAACCAGAGGGTACCCGGAGCGCAGTGTTGGCGATCTTGTGGTCATCTATCATGACTGTTACCGCACCGGAAATGGTGATTGTTAGACTTTAGCCATACATTTCCACCCCATCTTTTCATTTGAAACTTGGCTTGCTGTACTTATCCACATACCAACAATTGTGGTTATGGCCCGTAGGATTGTGGAGGGAATATCGCAGTTGCAGTTTACAATGCTGTTATTTTGTCCCACCACTCGCCTTCGTACCTTATCACTCATTGGTCAACAGATTTCTTCGAAATAAAGGACGGTCATCATCGGGACCAAGACACCAGTGTATCTACACAGCTTCGCATCTATGTTCATGCGTTACCATTGGACCAATTACACACCGGGTATGCAGGAACATGGCGGAGGGGGTACTCAGGTATCGAGATGTCACACCTTTCATTTATGTTTTATACATCAACTAATTTCCGTCGTTCCTGCAGGCATTGCCGCACCCCTCAGACTCCTGAGCCAAGATACAAATCGTTCCATTTGTGCACGCAGGGGATCGTAGACAAAGTTCTTTCGCTCGAAGAAAGAAAGACAGGCTTCGACCCACGCAAATGTATCCGCAAGAACTGATTGATATACGATGGCAGCATAACGGATGCCTAGTGCATGCTTGTGTGCATTCGCCTGGGAGGGGTAGCAGAAATGTGTGCACCTCATCTGGTATTTCAGGAGTGTGTAACGTCAACGGCAATCCCGCACCACGGACGAAAGGAGAACCGAAAGAAAAATTTCTTTGCAGAGCTGTGGATTGCCAAGATGGTGTTTTGGGGGTGTAGATATGACGGTCTAGAGATTGAGGGAATGGCGGAGATCTATGGGGTTTGGAAGAATAGCTCGCGATTAGTGGGCTGTGGTATGGATAAAGCGGCACGGGATGCGGAAAGTATGTGGACCTCACTGGGACTCAAGGAAGTGCTCGCAATGCACTTTGTCTATTTGGACGGAGGTTGCTCTCCGGTAGGATGTGGACCGCATTATATGCTTCCGGTTACGTGGAATAGGATGCCCTGAGAACAGGTAGACGAGAAGAGGTTATTGTTTGATTATTCTTGGATTTCTTATATAAGACACTCTCTTCCGCCACTTAGTTAGTTTTCTCTCCCTCCTGAAGCTACAACTCAGTCCTTACCTTTTATATATGCTTCTTCACCCCATTGCTTCACCCCTGAACACATCCCCGGCCACAAGTACTCTGCTGAACTGGTAAGCATGGTTCTCGCGAGTGATATATCCTAACAAGACAAATCATCCAAGGCAAGTAGGAGTAAACTTAGTCGTGAATATTATGTTACAAAGATAATTCCAGATGAAACGCCATTCGAAACTTGACGGGAAAGGGGATAAAAAAGAGGCCCTGGGGGGCCGAAGTTGCATATCTGTATTTTTTAGTTTTGCATTTCCTACTATACACTTCGCCCACCAATCCTACCAGCCATAACGAATTATTTCTGGAATCAGAAGAACTAGAGGGGGAGATAATTTGAAGAGGAAATCAAAAATATGTCCGGAGTTGAACAGTCACCATTTGCCAGCACAGTATCTCCAATTAAATATATCAACAATCATTTCCCCATAGCGGTTATTTCAGCAACAATGCAGACCAGAAAAGACAAGAAAGCGAACGAAGGGTTTAAGCACAAGTATCAGTAATAATGTAGAAGGTATTGCTAAACCATTGAAACAGAATCATCTCTCCTACCAAAAGAGCATTTCCCGACAAAACAACCAATCCAGCAACGATGACTATCCACATACATAAGAATGGTGTAGGGTGTCTTTGCCTCAACTAGCGATTATTTTGCTTTGCAGAATTTCGAATCTTAGCAAAAAAGACATGTAGTCTAGGCACCGGGGGAAATTAAGAATATGCCTTAGCTCGAAGTATCCGGATTCTGCTATCATGTGCCTCGCTTGAATTGAGCTACAGGCTGCAACTACAGGAAACAGGCGTATATACCTAGCGCCCATTGTGATAATTCGCCGGCAGAGAATATAACATCAGGGCCACCAGGTTGTGATGGCCCAAAGACGGTGCAGTGTCGGATCACCAGATCGCGTCCGGGTGGGGTCACCGTTCCAGCATTGTCAATCTCGAAGTGTTGGTTGCAGCCAGGGCTCCAGGGTGTCCTATTCCTTGTGACCCTCCGATAAGGATCTACCATCATTTCCCAACACTCTAACCGCAGCGAGTTTGGATGCTTGCAAATCTTTACAACGATAACCATCCTCGTTTGTCCTCTCGAGTTCATTAACCACCACTCAGAATCACACCGAAGGGCCGACAGACTTTCCGAGTATCCTACCTCGATCATGACTGATGGGCACTGGTCCTCGCGTGTCTGCGTATCACGTGGTCCGAAGCCCGCATCACCCTGTTTGCTCCGCCGACCGGGAACATGAAACATAGTGGCCCCAACAGGAACCAAAGACGACCTCGAATGACCAGGAGTGTCGGAAACCTTGTTCTGGATGTTATACCGTAAACTCCAGCTCACGTGGTTGTGCGAAGCACCAGGCATTAACCTGACAATGAGAGATTGCATTGTTTGCTCATAGGTGAATCGGGCCTTTTTGCGAATACAGAGTTCCTCCATTTCCTCCTCTAGGGGCTCAACCATGTCTTCTGCAACACCGGTGACAAGCATGTAGCATCCGGTTTCTGATCCAAGACATTCTTCAATTTTAAGTTCAATATCGTTGGCCAGGTCGACAGCGGTGGAGAATCGTAGTTTGTTCTTGTCTGGGATGAGTGTGGATAGTTTGTTGAAGGCCGAGCTGGAAGGTATAAGGTCAGACGACACCGGGTAAGTGTTCTCAACGACTCGGAGAGACGCGGCCGTTGCAGGCACGGTAGAGGTTCTTGCGGGGTCTCTCTCACTAACGAAGCTAATGATTGCCGAAGGTCTTGGGGTAGAGGATCCACCATAGACAATGAAGGTAGAAGGTTCACGGTCAGAAACATCGCCAAATACCGGTGCCATTTCTATAAAAGGTTGATTCAAAGGCAAGGATGAGAAGCGAGGCAGGTGGGGGGTAGCGGGGTAGAGGAAATAAAACTCAATGGACTGAAAGTACAGACTGGGTCGGTTCTCAGAAGTGGAACAGGAGGGAGCAGTAAGGGGGAGGGGTAGAAGGAAGAAGTAGGAGGTGTGGGACGATCGTGAAAGTGAGATATACGAAGATGCTCATTAAGCCAGTATCGGTGAGAGAAGATGAAGAAGTGCAGTGCATAAGGCGGAAATGTGATTCAGGGTAGCGGAGAGGAGAAGCGGAATGATATGCAAAAATGATTACAACTCTCGCACTTGTGGTGGTCTCACCTTGGACTGCTGAGGTTTGTCGAACCTATTTGTTGCAAATCCAGAGAAGTGAAACGTGATGAAGGAGTGGTAGCTCTGCGGTATGGCGATTGTGATAATTTGGTGAGGGGGGATGGTGAGAAAGAATAGGGGGAAACGGGTCAGAGGAGGAAAGATTGTTTCACAGTATTAGAGGGGCCGCAGGATGATGCTGGAAAATAGCAGCAAGCACGTGAGCAGAGGCCACCCCACCTCCGGCTGCCGCAGTGTCACCAAGCGTACTTTAGAGAAGCTTTAACGGGTGATTTTGTGTTTGGGAGTTCGTGATGGCGAGAGGAGGACAGTGAATTGAAGGGGGTATTTGTAGACTTGTAGGGTTTGGCGTGGTTGCCGTCAGTCATGTTTGCTACACACCCAGGAGTGTCGTCATCCCTCTGATTAGGTAACCCAATCTTTAGTATAACGTCTCAGATTACTGTATGATATGACACCAAGTATTCTGTGTGCTACCCCACAGATCATTATCCCTGCGCATCACCTCGTTGCGCCAAGCCCAGCTTGCCGCGTTCCGAAGCATTCCTACTTTGAGAACGTTCTGAGATATTCCTCCGGAAATCTTAAATATCCGCTGCGGCTTCCGCGTGCCAGAAAATAAAGACTCCAGGCCTTTAGTTGCTTCGAGCGCTTCTGTTCACACTACGCCGCTGCCAACCGTACGTGTGGCTGTCACCTCACCTATCGACTGTGGTCAAAAGAACGTATCGTAGCACAAAGGTACAAGTTTGAGCGTTGCAACGAACGTACCTCCAACCCAACCCCGTAGAAGTGATTCACCGTTTGGATGTCGCAACCCATCATGACATCAACCATCAGAGCAGTGAACAAAAATCACAGAAAATGAGCTTTTAGGTTATCCCATGGACGGATGAGACATGCAGATTCACCGCCTTCCTCATATGGTATATCAGATGCAGGGGTCTTGGCACAAGATTATTGTTAATTTGCTCATGTGATATCAAATTCAACTCAAACTTGAATATAGTACCTACTCATATTGTGAGGATAATACCTGCCATAAAGTAAAAGAAAGAGAAACCTATTACAATACAGTATGATAATCAAGAAAACACCTATTTCACTTGCAAAGAGGTATTTCACACAAAGAGCACCAAATACCAGTATCACTAACCTTCATTTTTTGAGGGATCTCAATGTGTTCATAAATGGGAGGAGGGTTTTTGGGGTCACCATAGACTTTCTTATACTGGTAGTATGATACCAACAATTTTGTTTTTTATTCAGTAAGAATGTTTGTTGATGTGTGCCAGTAGTGTGGAATGAGAAGGAAGGTAAGGAGATCCTCAGTGTCATATATACATTGGGTTCAGTTTGGGATTGGTGTGAATAGGGTGCAGCTGGGACCAGCTAGTCTCAACAAGTTTAAGAGCAAGGTTATGCTGGAAGGCTTTATGCTTATACTTACGATTAATCAAGTGAGTAATCAGGTACGGTTTTGTAATCGCTGTATCAAGGATGCAAAACTAAAGAGGAAGCCAGTTATATCAACTGGCTTGATAAGATGTGTAATTACTTCAAAGTTGATCTGTGATATCAACACTGCCCATGTACTTATTGTACTCATCAACTAATACTAGGAGAGGGAGGAGTTTCTGGTGCTCATTGTCTGCAACTGGCTTTCTTGCAGTTACTGCATTTGAACTGCATTTTTTTGGATTTTTTTCAATCACTCAGGACAAGTTGACAAAGATTGTGAACTGTAGTTAAAAAAAGAAACTGGATTATTGTCCTGCCATAAGGGAGTACAAATACTGTTTACAACAATACCTGATAGCATCTTCCATCTCGACTACACCTCCGGTCATTGAAATTTATTTCCTATTTGGGAATGACTCAATAACATGACTGCAAGCGAAATCATTACCACTTTTTCTCTCATTCCCCCCACCTAGGTGGGGTCAGGAAGAACACTTTCCATCTCTTGTTTGCATTTAGGCATCTCCTCCTCGCTTCCCTCCTGAGGTCCACCCTCTTGAGGTTGTTCTTTCCTTCCTGCCAGCATCTCACAATACTGGTTACCTCCCTTACCCCACGTTTGCTTTTTCTCACTTAGCAGTTGCTACAGTTGGGTTTTTTCATTCAGTCTTTCTACAGATGGCTGGGAACGCAGTTAGCAGTAGGAGGAAACACTTCAACAGGCCACGGTCAATTTCTCCACTCCCTTACCATTTAAGGGGCTGCCTTGTCAGACACGAATGCGATAACTGATAGTACATCCTGTGGAGCGAAATCTCGCCACCTATCCTCCCCATCTCTGGACGATTGGCTAGCAAGCTACTGCCCCCCTATCCACTCCTCTTACGCTTTCCTGCCCCTGGGATCCCCTCCAGAAGTGATGCTATCTCTCATATCACAAGGGACTACACAAGAGATGTGGTAATACGGTCTGTCGGCTTAGATTCTACAGCAGCTGGTACCTTACTACCATTCTATCCTTTCCTCAGCTGGCACCTTTACATACTCCCAACTCCACCCCCTCTGCACAGGTGGGTTTCTGGGGTTCCTCACTTCTGCCACACCACTATCGCGGGGCCCGATCACCTCATGACCCCCTGGCTTGGACCGTTTTGTCCAGGGATACTATTATCCAACTTTTGCTAGGGCTGGCTCCAACATTGCCAGTTTGGTTTACCTTAGGTTTGGGTTTTGGGTTTTCTTTGTTAGGTGCACTGTCGGGAGTTTGGTTTTCCTAGTTACTGCATGACTTTGGTGGGATTTTATACCTTTTGTAGTTTATGGGAGGGTTGCTTGTTAGGATAGTTTTTGTGACCAGGTCTTGGGGCCATGGTTTTTCTATAGCTTTCCAGGGCCCGGTCCGGGGTGCAGGTTTTTTGATGCGATAGCCCCACAGGCTACATGTGGATTTTGTACCTTTAAATGAAATAAAATAATCAAATAACAAAAAAAAAAAAAGAAAAACAATACCTGACAGGTGATTCTATTCTAATAGTTTTGAGGTCATCTCCTTACTAATTATAAAAGCAGAAGGGAAACCGTACTAGCTGGTGTGGGTAGTGCCAATAGTGCCAATTCTGTGGTCTCACAAGTATCGGAATAAAAGAATATTGGTAAAGTAATTGTCCATATAGCCATTAAACTGATGCGAATGGAAGAGAAGGGTGAAAACAAAATGGCATACAGCCTGAGTGGTAGGGGAAAAGCCGACACATAGTTTTTTTTTTTACTTCTGCAGAGAGCTCCCATCCACCAGCATTAAATGAGGTAAGGGATCATTTCTGACTAATATGGGTATAGCAGTTGGTCTTTTTGGTCAAATCACTAACCTCATCCCCAACAGTACCAGAATCAATAAAAATAGTTATGTATAGCACAGATTACAGAGTGAATAGATTTTATACCCTTGGTCGATTGGTGTCCTGGGTAGTTTTATTATATACACTGATCGGCCGTTACAGAGTGCCATCATTTTATTAAAGGAAAGATTAGAGGATAGCAAGAAGTCAGCTTGGAAATGCTGGTATAGGTGGGAAGTGAGTAGATCTATTTTCCTCCACCAGTTCGCATGATCATAGGTCTCATCTGGTGGCAAAATATCAAAGTACTGGTTTATTTGCTTATATTGATTACAGGTTATAGGGTGCATATTGGATGGTATGTTTCATGATTCCAGTGGTCCTCTATTACAGGTAATGAATGTACCCCTATCCATATCTGCAATCCTATAAAAATTTGCAATTCTCCACTACTGACTGGAAATCAGGGGTACTGAGGGAGGTTGAGTATGGGTGCTAGTTTGTCTATAGTTTAGTGGAGGGCTTGGTACTGGTATGGGTTCAAATTTGAAGAATTTGGGACTGGTATGATATGTCCCGAAGGCTGGGTGTCTGCAACTGTAGTGGATGGTATCTTTAGGTACTCTGTTGAAGGTTCTGGAATGGGTTAGCTGCTGACAGGGCAAGCTGGATCAACCTGTGAGAACTTTGATGGAATTAGTGTCAGTGGTTGGGTAGAGACAGGTATGAATACACTGGTATTATTAGAGGGATATTGGTTACCGTTGACTGTCTGTTCTTTGATTTCAGTGTATCGATCGGTGTTGTTAACAATTTAGGCTAATATATCATTTCCAAAGAACAGATTGAAGAGAGCAAGTGGTTTGGGATTACTGATAATTCTGGATGGGAGAATAATGCTTGCAGAATGCACTACAAATGGATTTTTGTAGGCATCAAATTCTGGTGGCTCAGGTAGGCTTTCCAAAATTTTTGCATTCTTTGCAAAGGTCCTCTTGACTTTGTCTTCTTGTCACTTCCCCCTACTCTTGGTCTTCTTTGTCTGCTAAAACAGTCAGTAATTTCAATCTCACTCTGTCGATTAATCAATAAATTGTATTATAGAACTTACCAAAGTCTCTCCAAGTGGTTTACCTGCTGTAGGGCATTTGCAAGTTGTATTTTACACTGCTGTTGTGTTTATTTCATGTTTGCTGAATACTATCCAATGTGCAGGATCCATTTTGATTGATTTGATTGGAACTACTACTACCTGTGATTTTACAGGTGAGGTTATAAGAATAGCTTACTAATAGATATTTCTTTTATCAGTATTAACCTAACTAGGAAGGTGGTGAATCTGCACGTCTTATCCATCCATGGGATGGTTATTTGTGAAGGTTTTGTCCAGCCAAGTCCACAAGAAGAAACTTTTTTTTTGATGTTTGTAAAGAAGACTAGCAAAAACTTAGTTCAAGAATGGAAAAGTGAGGAAATGATGATAAGACATAACATGTATATATTGTAAAGTTGATTTTGTGGTAATTGATACTTTGTCTTCTATTTATCTCGTAAGAGAAAAGAAAACACCATGATTCATGATTGCATTGATGATAATGATATAGATGATTATTGGGAAGAGAATAGTTTTCTAGAGGAAACATGGTAAGGAAATCTTCTTTCCTCTTTAGATGCTAATATGAAAGCTTCTCTCCATGGCTGGACAATCTGAGCGAAATATATTCAATACAGCAATTACAGTCCATGATGAGTTATGGTAAAGCAGCAACTTACCAAAGTGCTCAAGAAGAACAGGTTCCACCAGATGAGACCCCAATAACTGTCTGTTATCAAGTTATTTTTCAAAACCAGTCTCAAAGAAGGAGTATTGTGATACTGTTTAATGAACTTTGAGAGCTGTAGTATCAAGTTCATGCAGTTGTAGAGGAGATGAATAGGACATATGAAGAAATTCCTTTAAGTAAAGATTTTAGATTGGAATATAAACTAAGTACTGAATCAGCAAAGGATTAATGGAATCATTTACCAGGTGGTATTACACTTCATTCACTGGAAAAAGATATACAAGATCATCAACAAAGATACAAGTGAGGTATGAAGAATCTTACAATAAGATTTCATTGTAAAATTAGGAATTTTCATTTGGAGGAGAAGAGTACAAGTCACAAGGGGAAGAGAAAGGTGAATCTTTTAATATAATCTAAAGTGTGATAAAAGGTAACAAATATAAAATTCTAATAAGTAGGAGAGCAAAACTCTCTTTACTCAGACTATTCTGATGAGGACATTACTCACATAAATAAGAAAGGAAAGAAAGCAAAAGGGAAGCCTCCTACAGACCTAATTGCAATTGCTAAACTTCAGATTATGACTCCAAGTCGACTTATGAAGGAATGACAATGTGAGGTTCATAGAACTCTATGAGGTTGTTATATTAAGCCAAGTGGTGATTGCTGTCAACTGACTCCTAGCCTTCTGGAGTACTGGGTTACCTCAATATATGATAACTCAAATGACTCCATAGGTGTTATATATTGTTCTCCTCCTCACAAACATTTTGATAATACATGTAGCAGACAATGCCTAACCCTGAAACAAACCTTTATCTTACATTGCCAGCCCCTTCCAACTCCTACAGCTCCTAACATCATTTCTAATATTGGAACTCTGCTCTCTACTAACTCAGCTCAAACTCCTATTCAAATAATTGATAATCCTAGCTCTTCTTCTATCTAGAGTACTCCCCAAACTATATCTCTTAGAGAAGGAGGACATGTATCAGGTATGGTAGCAAGAGTATCTGACTGTCAGCAGGAGGCAGAGTAAGAGGCAGAGTGACAAAGGTTACTTGCAATATCTACATCATACTTTTTAAATTATCTTTCCAAAGATGATTCGTATAGCTGGGACTTTACTTAGCTTCTTCCTTGCTAGGAGGAAGAATATATTACCCCATCACATATTCCACAATTGAATGATACCTAACTTAGTTCAATTTATGATAATAAGTTGAGTATTATTGATATCATCCAGGAGGCCTTAGGCTAAATTTTGTCAATTATTTACATCTTCCTCTTCCTTGTCCTTAGCCGTATCCTTGTCTTTACCTACCTCCTCATCCTCATCCTCATCCTCATCCTCATCCTCATCCTCATCCTCTACCATCTATGGCTATTCCCTGCTATCCCCTGCAGTCCTCTACTGTCCCTCACTATTTTTTACCATTTCCAGCCATCCTCTACCGTCCTCTGCCATCCACCACCATCCCTCACTATTCCTAACTATCTCCTGCAGCTATCATCTCCTGTCCATACTCTCCTAGCCATTCTTCACTGTCTCCAGCTATCTCCAGCCATCTCCTACTATTTCCTGCAGTACCCTGCTATCCCTCAATATTCTCACTATTCCCACCTCTCCTTCCCCAACCATCCTCCACTGACCAACCTCCACCATCTCCAGCCATCCTCCTTCGACTATCCTGTATTATCTCTGGCCATCTCTTATAGCCCTTAACTGTCCACCCCTCCCTACCCTCAACTAACATGTTTTATCTTGTAGGAACTACCATCTGGCCCAAGGATGGCCTTTCCGCACTTTGACTACCTCAAATAGAGTATCAATAGCCATCCTGTCCTGTCTAAGACTGATAGTTGCCACTCTGTGTCCCACACTGGTCTCCTGGATAGTGACGAACACTGATTTATTTTGTATCTGCTTCAGTTCTTTCTTTGTTGTTTTACAATTTATACTCATTTCCTCTTCTGTTCATTTTCTTTCTTGTCTTTTTGGTCATGTAGTATTCCAATAGGATAATATTTTTACCAAATTTTAAGAAACTATATTATTCAATCATATTAATATATCATGAATTTGGATAAACATTCTGTGCATGATGTTCCTCTAAACATTCAAATATTCCTTGCATAAGAATTATTTGTAAATCTCCTTGACATTGCCTCACTTCTTTTCCATTCCATCTAATTGAATGCTTGTATACAGAAAATGCTTCTTCAATAGGATTTGTATCAGGTGAATAGGAAGCAAGAAATTCAATTGTGATTCCAGTAGTATTTGCTAGATCTATAACAAGTTGACTGTAATGAATCCTTGAATTATCCATTTTAAGAACAGAATATAGACCTAGCTGTCAGTTTATTTGAGGTAGTACCTCTTGTAATATGAACTTCTCATATAATAATAATGTAAATCAACATACTAATGTATTTCACTCAGTAATAGGTCATTTCCCAGGAGTGGGTCACTTTTTGCAACCAACCCATTTGCAGATAATCAGGATTTTATACAATAAAAATAATTGGATCGTATTAAAATTGTAATCCCAATTTGCCATAAGACAATCAAATTATTCTTGAAAGTTATAACAAATTATTTGGTTTTTCTGATATTTAAACCATGCAAGTGAGATATGGTAATTGTGTTGAGAATTGAAAGTAATCTCATGAACTGACAGTATAAAAAAATTAATTTAATTCCCAGGTTATAGCATAACTAGTACAATACTTACACTAATTGTTATTTAAATTGAAGGCTAAATTTGGTGTTGGACAAGAGTATTAAATAGATGGTTGTTTCATTCTAAATTTTAGTAATATATGAGACAATAAAAATGTATCTCCCAGACCAAATATCATGAGAAATCAACAAAACAACAACATCCAATAAGAGAGCTACCATAGAGGAATGCCTCAAGGTAGTAATAGTTGTCAGAGAAAATTATCCAGATCGTTCTATTTACTATTCAGCTGAATCATATGGAATTTCAAATAATATACTTCAAAACTAACTGTAAGACCTAATATTTACTAGAAAGATTGCCCATGAAAGTTAACAATTACTTACTCACCTGGAAGTGGATATTCTAGCTTATAGAATTGAAGAGTACAATGATCAACACATTCTACTCCATAGAAGACATATCCTCCAGATGGTTTATGAAATCTTGGAAGTAAAAGGAAGAGTGGTAGAGATTAGAAAAGATTGGATAGATCGCTTTGTTAATTTTCATCAGGGGATTCAAAGTAAGGTTGGGAAAAGTATTGATAAGCAAAGAGTACTAGCTACTGATATTTCCATCTTGAAGGAACATCTGAAAAGATTTTATACCTTGAAGAGCAGATACAAGGTGCTCACTAAAAATGTATTGAATACAGATAGGAAGGAGTTTACAATAGGGTTTGGTGCTGGCAGGACAGTTCTATGTTGTACCAGTAGAGAGAATGTTAAGACAATGTAGGAGGGGAAGAGAGATTGAGTTACTGTAATTAAAGTAGTTTCAGGTACTGGAAAGGTTTTACCTCCACTCATTATTCACACATCAACTGCATATCTCATGGGACACCATTTGAGCATCAGGTTTGAGAGAGAGCAGGATGCTTACTTTACTCTCTCAAAGGCAGGATATACTTCCATGGAAATTACAATAGACTGGATTGATGAAATTTTTGAACCTGGTTCACACCCTATAACTGTTATTACAGAGCACTAAATCCTTATCCTTGATGGCCACAGCTCTCACATTAACAACATCTAATTTGTCAAAAACTATATTGAAAACAAGGTGTAACTGATATGTTTTCCTGTACATACAATATACATCCTGCAGCCTTTAGATATTGGATTGTTTTTCCCTTTAGGAAACTATTATAAGTAAGAACTTGAAGACTTCCAACACAACTACGATCCCTTTTGGAAGATGCATAAAGGAGACTTCTATCCTATGTTATAAAAGGTGAGGGAGAAAGCAATGACTGCAGTTAATGTACTATCTGCTTGGTAGACTAGTGAGATGATCCCATTCAATCACCAGCATATGCTTCAAAACTCTAACCTTCAAACAAATACAACTCTCCACATTCAACTCTCCATGAGATACTTAAGTCTTTGTCCTATTACAGGAAGAAGTAACAGGGTACAACAGGTTGATGACATGAGAAATATGTCTGTAGACATTGATGATATTAGTTCCACTATGACTTTACTTAAAAGAGCTCTCATACTAGTGGAGGAAGCTCAAACACAGTCAATTCTCTACCAAGCAACTATCCAGCAACTTGAGTCTACAAGGCCAAGCAAGACTGATCACCGGCAGATTAAGGGTGGACTTCTTCTTCACACAAAGGTTCTTGGTGAATTGTATAAGAAGTGTGATTTGAAAAAGAAAGTAAAGGTTGAAGCAGAAAGGATTTGGAGATCTATGAGTAAGAAGATACAAGGCCTACAGAAAAGAGTCAAACTTGGAGTTCAAAAAAAAAAAACACTGTTATTATTATGTCAGAGGATTAGGAAGGTGACTCCAGTCTTGAAGAGTGAGAATAATTGGCATGTAAATTTTATCAAAATATTTATACCTTTTAAAAATCTTTGCTTACAATCAATAGATACCTGATTCCAATTCTGCCACTTCAAGCACAAAAAGCACCTACTCCTGCAGATCAACAAACCATTCCATGAATTATTGCATCACTCGTTGAGCTGGCACAGAAGATATTACAAAGTCTTAGTTGATAATCATGTAATATTACTCTGGCTAATACAGAAGGCAATTGTTCTCTAACAAATTTAATTTTTTGTAGCAATCAGCACCCATTGCTGTTCTATAGCCCTACTAAATTACATCAGTTTAAAATCAAAATCAAGCGTAAGATCTTACTTCGTGGTGGTGCTCCAAATTTTCTGAGTGTGATCCACTACTGGGGGGGGTAACTCATTACTGGGTGAAATATGTTAATATGTATGTATAATTATTTAGAACCAGTATATATAAGATATATTTTACTTAATTATCAGAGGCTGATTGTAGATAGCTTACAGAAGTATGGTTCAACTATATCAGTTGATAGTTTCTGTATAGTGATGGATATAATCAGATCATGATTGTGGCTTGCATGATTAGATCATACTCAATGACTCTATATATATATTCTATCTCACTAGTCAAGTAAATTACATGGTAAAGAGTACATGCTCCTCATAAAGTAGTTCACTTTCTAAGAGAGATATGCTCTTGAGCAAGTACTTATCTCTACCATTTGCCTCCCAAAGTCTTTCCACAGTATTGTGTTATTTCAGAAGACAACAAGACAGTAAGAACTATCTTATTATATTAGGATTATAACAAAGTTTAGTTTTTTTTTATATTTATCTCATTGATTATTTATTCAAGGTATAAAAAATGAATGCCATCTTAAGCTATCATAATAAAAAACTGCCATGTATCCAACTCAAGCTTTGGGAAAAAGTGATTGCTCCAAGTTTCTCTAGTATGGAACCAACTGTACATCTCACCCTGAGGTAAACCTAACTCTGAATTACTAAAAGAAAACTCAAAGAGTAGTCTAAATAAGAGAAAGTAGGAAGCAAAAGAAAAATACTGTAAAATCTCCAAAAAAAGAAGAGAAGCTTAGCAGCCCATAAAATAATATCCTGATAGGTAGGTATGGTTAAAATAGTAGCTGCAGGATATGAAAGCACCTATGAGTTTAACGACCCACTACTAAGGTACTAGGAAGCAGTGTAATACTAGTGACAATATAGCAGAAGGTGAATATAGATTGACTATGAGTGATAACTGAAGGGAGAAGATCATAGCAGTGCTGTGTTAGTCTGAATATATGTTCAAAGTCACCGAATTCTATTACTGTATCTCTCATATAGTCTCATAGCATATGAGAGATAATAATAAAAGTATCACTCCTAGAGAGAAACACAGGAAATCGGAAGGTAATAGAGACAGAGTAGAGTATATAATAGGGTACCAGCTATTCAATAAAGTGAAAGAGGAGATGGGGGTAGGGTAGACTCAAATCTGATGTGACTCTTAGTAAATATGTTCATATGCAACTAGGCAGCTTTTTAGGAAAAAGATTTCATGGATGAATTGGCCATGAACTGTTGAGATATCTTCTCTGACTGCAAACAGTATTCTCAGTGATTTGCTGTAAAAGAAAAGACATTGCCAACTATGGGTTTCACTAAGTAAGTCCAAGTGAAAGGAGGAAAAAAGAGGTATCTCTTAATAATAGAAGGTATTGAGAAGTGAGAATAGAAATCTCAGGAGAGTTAACTACAAGTGAGATAAAAAGAGCAAGTAACTAAAGGCAAGCAAAGAAAGGATAAATAAGTTTCTATCCATTCAAGAAATGAAGAACAGAAGGGAAAAGTAGTGATGATTTTGCAGTAATGAGTGGTTCATAAATAGGATATAAATTTGACTCAACAGAGGTCTAGCTCAGATGAAGGATATTGGGTTATAATCAAGGTATCAGCTGCATTTATAATAGATCTGTGAAGTATTTCACAACCTCATTAATTGTTCACTTCTATAGAGGTTATGAGATTTACAGTTTTTCATAACTGACTATGATATAAAACTACCAATTAATTCAAAATAGATGGTAAGTACAAGCTGATATATTGAAAAGTCTTTCTACTTTCTCTATTACTACTCTGATATGAACTACTTCTTATCCTATACTTGTTGGATTGTATCAAAGTAAATTCTCACCAGTTCATAAATAATTAGGAATACATTGTAATTCTGTGATGAAGAATATAATATCTATTATATGTACATTCTCTTTTCCTGTGAATGAAAAGCAACTTCAGTGAATGTATTTATAATTGAAAATAGACATCTCATGTATATTCATAAGGAGAAGAAATTTGCTTTATGCAGGGCATAAGTAATACTTGTCTTTACTGGAAGCATATCTCATGACTAAAGTGACCTACGTCACAAAGAGCATATACCCTTAATGAATAGTATAAATGCAATTACACTGCAACAAAATCTATCACAATTGCTTGTGCTTAAGTAGTAGCTATCATCAATCATTTTTGGATCACTTGATCAGTATCTACTAATTTGATTCATCATTCAATAATTGGGTCCTCTCAATCAGATCATAATCAATCAGAACCACCATGATCTACTCAATTCTCTGTGTATTGATTACTAACTCCTGTAATAATATATTGATAGTACAGAGATGACCAAGGAATATTTTAGGAATTGGTAATCAGCCATGGTTGAGAGTCTCAGGATCATAGGAAACATCATATACAATGGAGGACAACATAGCTCTGGAAGAGACTCTACTTATGGAACATGAAGTAGATGATATAAGTCTGAATTTGGTAGATAAGAATTAATTATTTGCATGTATATAATCAAAATTTGTCCTGGAAATTCGCTTATGTATCATAGGCTATTACCTGTGCTACATCTTATTTTGACCACCCAGTAAAAAAGGCTTTGCAGAATAATTTAGAATTTGCCTTTCACTATATAATTCAAACATATACGTACTATATGGAACCAATACCAGCTATGTAAAAGCAAAACACCTCTTGATCTGTGACTATCATATATGCTATCGACCCCACTGAAACTAGAAACAAACAGAACTTTCACAAATTAGTTATATACTCTATTTAGGATACAGAATGTACAACTTACTCACAAGTCTTTAAACATTACTGAAAGTATGCAAACCTTCAGAAAGGAACTACAATCCTCATTGTCAGCCTTGATACTATTGATCATAGTATTAAGGTTGCTGGCAGCATGGTTATGTACCACACTATTATCTTGAGTAATCATAATAGACCTAAGATAGAAAAAACACACCAAATGACTTGTGGGAGTAGCTACACAGGAATACTTTCACTGATGACATTCTATTAGTAATGACTACTGAAGGGACAAAGAGTAGTAAGCACCAGTATTTATATTAATTGTAACTCCTCCTGTGAGGTCAGACCAAGGAGTTGCTCATATGTAGCTTAGTCCATTAAGTGGCCTGCAAGTTGAGCAGATTAGTGTTCAATCCTTTAGCCAGTAAATGAGATAGACATAAAACAGACTTACCTTATAATTGTACAAACTTTGTTCTTATCCTAGTCACATGGCATCACTCTGTTCAGCAATTGCATTGTTGGTTAAAGGTTAAAGACTTCATCTACTTCTCTTACAGTGGTGAGGAAACCCCTCTCTCTTATACTAGTATGGCCAGTAGATGTAATAGTCACTTGAAAATAATATGCAAAGTTTTGATAAAGGTTCTTCTTTGGAGCTTGTCGTAATAGGATACATGACTATTATATCCATTAGCTACACTAGTACTAATTATTATATGTACTACACCACAGATATATTATCCCTGTATGTTACCTCATTCCAGGAAGGCAACTTGAAGCTAGCAGTGTTCTGAGATAGTACTCTGGAAATCTTAACTATAATCAGGTATGGAAGTAAAAATTGAGGAAATCAGTGATACAAATAAGGAATCTGGGGAATCATGCTGTTGATATGATGGGAAAAACAGGGCAGTGGAGGAAGTCAAAATCTCATAATAGTTGCATCATAATTTTATAGACTGGAGTATAAAAAGCCAAAGATCTTAAAAGAAGAAAAAAAAATCCAAAAATCCAAAAATGAAGCAAACAATATACTAATTGTGCATAAATTAAGTTATGGTGTACATCAACTAGCAAGGATCCCCTCCAGACCTGGAGGGTTGTATTCCTGATTGTAACATCAAATGTTGTATCTAGGTTGAGAATAAGTATTACAAAAATCAAAGGAGTAATAGCCAATGCTTGTACAGTCGGGAAGCGAGAAATTAGGTGTTATCTCAGTATAGTTCTTCCCTAAACCATGATGGAATGTAATTCTATGAGCAACCTTTTAATATCTGAAAAGCTAGACTTGAAGGAATACCTTTATTATCAATATTGTGTGTAAGGATTATGTATATGAAGATAGCAACACATATAGTAAAGTATTATAAGCTATAGTAGTTCTTGCTTGTAAAGTTATAACTTGAATGTTACCTCTAGACTGAGAATGAGCATTACAAAAATCAAAAGAGTAATAGTACAGGCTTGTACAGTCAGAAAAAGCTAGGAATTAGATGTTAGCTCTATCCAGTTCTTCTCTAAACCATGATGGAATAAAACTATCTGAGTGACCTTTTAATGTCTGAAATGTTTGACTTGAAGGAACTCTTTTTATTATGGATATTGTATATAAGGATTATATTTACAAAGATACCAACAGATATAGCCTAAACTTGTACTATCAGATAAGGCTATTAATTTGACATCATAAGCATTTAGTTCATCTCTAATGATTGATAAAGCCTAATTTTGTGAGCAGTTTTCTGGAAAACTAAACAATCAGCTTAAGTATCAATTCTAATAGTATATTATATACTACATTATACTGAAACATATTTATTTATAGGTATTCATATTACATGATAATCTGATAATAATCATACATATGACATGTCTTGATATTGAAATATATAAAAATTGTATTACCTCTCTCAAGATAACTGGCCAGAGACTCTGAGAGAGAGTATTATTAAGGTATATTTTATGTACTGACATAATTGTGTAATTCGGAAGTACTTTTCCAAAGAGAGTCTGTATACAATGTTTATCACATGATATGAGAGCAAGTTCTCCATACAATATTGAAATTAATGGCCAGAAATCAAACTATTACTGGTGCTAACAGAATCTGTGGATAAACAACGTTATCTATTATTTCTTGCTGGTGGTTCTCACTAAACAGGAGTGTCAAACCATTCAGAGAAGTAACATAGGATAGTACAACATAATATTGTCCATGAGTAAATATTGATGTCTCAAGATCTACTTTTACAGTTGAGAGTGACTGACCATACGACTTGTTTACAGTCATTGTAAAAGAAAATCTGATAGGAAACTATTTTTAAGTCAGAATGAATTGAAAATTGCCTTCCCAAGTTGTGAGTTTAGTTTGTGATAGTAGTCAAAATCGTCTATCAAATTGTCCTCCAGAAATCTTCACAACAATACAGGATCATCCAAGTTATATAATTATCATCTTTGTCACATTGTAAAGTCCTTGACTTGAATAAGATTGCATAAAAGAATAATGGGAGCCTGAGTCTTAAGACATAATTTTGAAGGAGACAGTGAAGTATAGTCTAAACTCTGTGGAAGCTCAGCTGGAATATGTTCTACTCCATGAAAAGGCTCATCTGTAGCTACAGAATTCATTGCATTAAAGGTATGCATAGTTTCCACAAGCTTAGTAATCATGAGATAGTTCAATTTGGTAATAGTATCATTGCAAAAGTACAATATTGCTTACTTATCAAATGAATTGTACTTGAAGTATCCACAGTCTAGAAGTGTTAGTGGGTAGATCTGATCACAAAATACCTCTGATGGATGAACCTTTTCAACAGAGTCAGCTAATTGAATGGTTCTATACATTGTTGAATTATAGGACATTGTAGCTTGGAAATTAACAAACTCCTCATTGGTGGTATCTGGAATAACTCACATGATAGGTAAGATAGAGTTGTTGACAGCCAAACCAGAGAAAAGAATGCTGAATGGCAGCATTCATAATTGCTGGATGATTACTATATTGTATCACTGGTAATATTTATATAAAGTCTGCACAAAAAAGAATTAGGATATTTCCAAATTGCCCTCCTGCTTCAGTATTCAAAATATCATTTAAAGACTTGCTTACAACCTCAAAATCAGTACTTGTGGTGTGTTGAACTTGCAACCTCATCCCCAATAATCAAGCTTATTGATCATAGTAATTGAGCCAGGTTGGGGTTCTAGTTAATAGAATAGATTGAGTCTTCATGGATATTGAAAGGAACCTGAAAGTAGGAATATGAGGTAAGACCACCAGGAAGGAGTTGACCAGCAATTCCAGATGAAGCAATGGAAAGTATAATCTTCCCCTATGTGTACAAACTGCTACAAAGAGAGTGGTAGGGAAATATTTTCCTATTCCCAGCAGGTCCTTGAAGAAAGATCTGAGTGGCATTCAATTGTTCCAGAGAGGACACAATCGCATTGTAATTCTGCAGGTGTTTTGTATTCAGTGTTGGAACTAAAAACTCTACAACCAGGACCTAATCTTGAGGATTATATCTTAATTCTGCTGCAATCAGATTATTCAGAACCTGCTGTTTCCATACTATAATCAGTAATGGCAGGTTACATTCTGATAAGGTCCTCTGGCCAGCTACTAGGTATTCAGATATCAGAAAGTGGCCACAATCTAAGTGAACATTTGGTACCCCTTATGGAATGTCAATCCAACTCTGTGTATAGAGTTCTAATTGATGTTCAAGATCATCACAAAGAAACTCCCCAAACCTAATCCACAGAGCAAGAGGATCAGAAATCTCCTGATATATAAGTGCAGTAGAAAAGAGGATTCAGAAGCTATGCCAGTGTCCACTAGCAAAGGTTATTGCTTTTTGAAAGCAAGTAATCCATTCCTGGTCATCATCCAAGAGACCAAGTGCTGTATAGGGATCCTTGAATGTAGAATATTCATGTCTAGTATGATAACCATTCAGAGATATTCAAGGAATTTTGCTCCAGGAACAATTGTAAGCAATAGTCACAGAAAGTATCCCTCACCACCTAGTGGATTGCAAGTATATATCTGACCAATTGCAATTCCCTATTTACGCTTCATCTACTCCTTTACTTTGGACTTAAATGTAAAGTTTGTAGGAAACTCCTGATAAAGGTACTGACAGTCATTCTTATTATTAGTGTTGTAATTGAAAAATACCATCACAGTTGAGCAAGCAGCCAACATTATCTCACTTAATTCATCTCTCTCTATATCTGACTCAAAATAGACTGTCCACTATGCAGGAAGATGAAGTGCAAGATATATAAAAGGTAGTCACTTCTCATGTGTACCAAGCTCAAAAAGTCTCCAAACTGCCTTTATAGGACCAATATACCATCCTTAAAGATACTATTTGATCTCATCCTGAATTACATCAACTTGTAAAGTAGCCTGATCTGATCCCTTTTATACATGTTTGTGAATATATTTAATTACATGAATAGATGCATACACTTCAACTTTTATTCATACCTTATATTTACAGTATAGATATGGGTTATATGGTACAACCCAGTCATTATCAACTGAAGGTTTTGCACCTGGAAGTCTATTTTGAATTTGAAGTTCAAATGACTGGCCATTTTTCATCATCATTCGTGAGCATATCCATTCTCCTACACTAATGTCTCCTCTATAAAAAATCTTGGAAAGTGATTGAGACATGATTTCAGTCTATTGTTTCTATCACTGATAAGGCAGAAAGTATTTGGTAACTACTCACTATGGAACCCATGAGCTATACCTGACTTAATTATCTCACCAAGCTCATGGTTCCTATCTGAAGTTGGTAATGGTAACTGTGCACTGATCATCCTATTGATATTCTCTAGAGTAAAGAATTGATCATCTGCCTTGAGCCATAATAGAAGATGTATGTTGGGTAGTCCTCTTCTAGTACTCTATAGTTTAAACACAATCACGGAACTTGCTAAAAATATTATCCTTTTTGAGTTCTTGAGGAGAGGTTTTTGCTTAAGATGAAAGACTCTGGCAATCAAATCTGGTCTATCAATTGCACTCTGGCCAGATAAAAGCTTCCTTGTACTGTCCTCCTATCAGAGTTTTGCAGTAAACCTGATGAAAAGGTATCAGTGTCCAAGATAACTTTCAATAGCCATACTATCCTGGAAAAGCTGTTGTATGAAACAGTCTCCAACAGTTTGGCTAGAAGGAAGGATCACTGAATAACCCATGATTGTCAAATCTAAGTTTTGCTGAAAGGTAGTATCAACCAATCAATTGTAGATACAGTTGTAAGATTATCTTGATGAGATTGTAACCAAGACAGTTTATTCTGATCACAGGAAGTTTATGTATCTACTAGGTATTGTTGGAAGAGTCTTTGATATTGAAATGAAAAAGGTGCTTTATTAAAGTAGGTATGAAGGTGGCAGCAATAGAATACATACTGTGGTAAACATGTAATAAGTTATTAGTCATCTGGATTCTGAAACTCAAGCATCCAGTGCAAGCTAAGCTCTCCTGATGGAAATAGTAGTACATAGTGGAGTTGTATATACCCTGCATAGTTTGCATTGATGGATGAAAATCTACTCTTTCCATCAGCTGTCCTCTTTGCCAGAACAATATCATGTAAGCAAGTATTATTGTATTCAGTTGGAAGTATCATAGCAACTTCATGTATGGTAGGAAGATTATGGCACATGTAATCTGACCTAACTTCAAGTACTAGTTACAGTTGTAGATTCAATAGGATTCGTGCTTCTTCTCTTGAATCTAAATTAGTCTACTCATCTAGTCATTCTCTTGTTGTCTTCTACAGTTTGATAAAGGAATTTATATAATGTTATATATTAGTCAGCACATGTAATATTCCAGCCTCTGGATTTGTATGATTTCTCTACATGATGTTGTTTGCAAATTGAGGATCCTAGAGGAATAGCTGAGTGAACTGTGACTGATGATCTGGTAGGAGATTGAGAAGTCACCAAACATGATATAATTCACTATGTATTTGAAAACACAGAATTCCTGGTCTAAGACATGGTACTCTCGAATCAGATGAATAGTTGAGAGAAGTAAAGGATAGTGTATTGTTATATTCTAGATATTCTTTTGGAAGTACTTGCTATCTGCATCCCCCATAGAGAGCAATGTGTTGAGAATATCTGATGGATTGGGTCAGCTCTCTAGGACAACATCAGACCTCTTGCAGCAACTTTCAAACTTTTTAATAGTAATAGTAGCTGCATAGCTTTACTCATCAGTTCAGTAAAAACTTTACAAGTAGGACATTGAATGTTTATTCTTCCTAACTCCAATGCCTTCTGTGAGTTAATTCAGGTTATGAAGTTGAAAGCAAGGGGAAATTCTCAAGAAGGAAGCAGATTTAGAATGACAGGTGGGATAGCTGTTGGTTCAATAGTTGGATTACTCTGTGCTACTATTGTAAGCTGATTCGCTTTCCAACATTAATAGACTTATCTGTCTTGCTCCAAGGTAATAATATGTTAGTATTAAAATATCTATGATATCAATCATTATACTCTCACTAAACAAATATGACTGGTCTTTTTATAAACTCCCATTCTATCTAACTCAAACTGTCACCTTGATTTGTTTTTCTTGTACCAGCTGCATCTTTGTGATTCTATTTTGGAATATGTGATTGATGTTAATATTTAGAGCTTTGATTTAGGAGTAAATTGGGGTGCTTATAACTGAGCTGTTATAAAAGCAATAAATGCCAAATGGACACACTCACTGACACTACCTGGTGCTCCTTTACTAAGTGATATTAGAAGAAAAAATAGTGTGGGAAAAAGCTGTTTTGGGAACTATTCATGACAGGTTATTTGGAAGATGATGATGTTTTCACAGATTGTGTGGAGGAAAGAATGAATAGTGATTTAGACTAATTTTTACATAACCTGGGAAACTTTCTGCAGATTGCTGTTTTCCACTTAGACTCAAGTTGAAGGATGTTAAGCAAAGTTTGAAACCTAGGTAGTCATGAGTGCCATCTTTCAAACTCAAATTCAAGGCACCAATTTCATGGTTTTTCAATTCGTTAGAACTTTAATTGAAAGTCCAAATTTCCTGGTTTTTCAATTTGTTAAAACTCAAATTCAAAGTGCAAATTTCCTGGTTTTTCAATTTGTTAAAACTCAAATTCAAAGTGCAAATTTCCTAGTTTTTCGATGTTTCAAACTCAGATTCAAAGTGCAAATTTCCCAGTTATGATACCTTGATTTTAAATTTCAGTACATTTCAAGGTGCAAATTTCGCTGTTTCTTCGATTTTAAATTTCAGTACGCAATAGACTAGCATGAGCCCCCTCCAGACCTGGAGGCTCGTATTCGAGGGTGTGGTGTAGAGGCATTAATACCTTAGAACTAAATAAGAATACTGGTGGGGATACTGTGTAATAGCAAGAGCCCCCTCTAGAGATGGAGGTCTGTATTTCAGGGGGGTCTAGAATCATTAGTAATACCTTGGAACTAAATAATAGTAGTAGAAGGAATGCAATCTAACTTGCAGCTCTGGGTATTAGGTATTCTGAGACTTCTTTTAGATTTTGCATTACAGAAATATACCATTCCAATTGCCAGTGAACAACAACTGCTAACTAAAAGTGAACCTTAACCCACCCCTCCCTCTGATCCCAATTTCCCAGATTAGTCCCCTTATTAATCACAATCTCCTGTTCAATCCACCTCCTACTCATCTCCTGACACCTTGTTCCATTATTACCACCTCCTCCAAACCAAATCTCTGAAACTCTGCAATTAGTACCCCTACTCTGAAAGGCCTTTACCAACCCTTTGACCAAAGAAACTCCCTTGCAGGAGTGAAGGTGTGTAGTCCCAGGTACAAAGCTTGGATCATGGACAGCAAGCACACCATTTTTGTAAATGATGACATATGTATGCCAACTGACACAATCTTCGGATTGTTGCTCAATGGCGTTGCCTAAGGGATTTGTGAAAACAGCAAGGATGCCACAACGTCAGATCATTGGTAGAAAGCCACCAATGGTAAGTCCCTGCACCCAGTCCTCAATGAGAGCATCCCCTTCTTGTTGTGTTAGTACACCATTGAGAATTTCAGTGGCTACTTCTTTTCTCACAGTCTGTACCGATAATCGTTTAGACTCTGCACTCCCAAACATGGTCAATTTTGGACAAATAATAAGTTTTTGCTCAAAGGTGAGTGACACTTGTGTTCGGAATTGTAAAAAGTGCATCCATTCTTGGGTAGTCGTTTGTGGATGAAAAGCCATTTATATATGTTTGTATGAATGTATGGATAATCTGATAGAAGAGTAGAGAAGGAAGATTGAGGAAAGAATATGGAAGAAAGAGAGGGAGGCATAGACGTAATTTACCAGTAAGAATAGAGGGAACTGGAATATTGCTAGTAACTTGAAAGATACTTTGTATAAACTATGGAGTTAAAGTTCTCAAAGACATTGTGTGTTTATAATCTTGAAATCAGTAATACAATATGTTATTATTTTCTTTAATACAGTACCTCAAGCCAGATCTCAGGGATTCCCAAAGTATATTGGAGATTCTTGTATAACGTTATGGCAATTATAATCACATGCAGTATATTTTGATATTGATTTAGAGTGATGCATATGAGAATTCATATAGTCCAAGTATTATAAGTAATACATTCTTCCTCTAAAGTTATAATGTCTTATCAAAACTGACAATGAGCATTAAAGTGAATTAAAAGTGTTATTACACATTCTGATATAGTTAGAAAGTTCCAGAAATTGAATATGATCCCTATGTAGTACAGTTCTAAATAATG